>JAYRBW010071739.1:0-26303 GCA_036023295.1 Invenusta paracnida
GGAGGTGCCAGGATTCAAATCCTTCCTATTCTTTCACAGCTGTATTTTTAAAAAGTGCTCTTTATATTTTATATAATATTAATAATATATATATAATATTATAATTATAATATTTTAAAAAAATATTATGTTACTATTATCTTTAAATATTCTGTTTATTCTGATTATAATCAGTAGTCAAGCAATAAATGAGTTATATCAGAAGCGGCAATCCTGCAGAAGTTAACTGTAAATTTAATTTTTTTTAGAAAATAAATAAAATGTAAATAAAATAAAAAATAAATGTTATTAAATTTATAAATTGTAATTCTATCATAAAGGATAGTGAGATGCTTGATAATCATGGTATGGTCATGTGTGCAGCTGCCAGCTTTTAATGGTGTATAGGGGTTACTTGTTAATTATATTTATTTTTTGGTTTTTTAATGTTTAATAAGTAACCCCTATACACTACTAAAAGCTGGCGGCTGCTTGTGGCCACAACCACACCATGATTATCAAGCATCTCACTATCCTTTATGATATAAGAATTTAATTACATTTAATTTCATTTGTTTATGTTTTATTTATTTAAAAAAATTAATATATGGTCGACTTCTGCAGGATTGTCTCAGAAGCTGTTATTAATTAGTATATTTATTTTTATAATAGCTATGCTATATATTCTATTAATCATCTTATTAAATTTGGTGGTATTGGATAATAAATTTAAATTGATAAATCAAAATTTATATAGAGAAAATATTACTTATAAATGTTGGCTAGGTCATTGGATGATGGATCCTTAGACTATTTGAAACTTGAGAGAGATACTTATAAGTCTATTCTAGTTATTGTCAGAAGTTAATAAATATTATTGTCTATTATTATTTAAGTTAAATATTCCGTCAAATATTTGTATTATTACAAATGAATAGAAAGCTTATTATATTCTAAAGAATCATGAATGGATGATAATCAGCTTTATTTTATAGATCTAAATGATCTAATATTGCATTAACTAACACTGTGGAAATCAGCTGAGCTATGGTGAAATTGAAATATATATAAAGAGAGAAACATCCAATGATCAGTTTTCTACATATCTGCATTTCATAAATTCTCATGAACTTTGGAGATGCAATCATTGTGAAATTTGTTTTATGGATTTTATTTATTGGGTTATAGACATTATTATCCATTTTAATTTACTATCTTCCATTATAAATACATATTTAGACTTACCTATAGGTATTTAAGTCAAATTATTCAAATATAGTAGGTATTTAATAATATAAGAACTCTTAGAAACAATAAAAGCATAAAAATTCCAACCAGGAAGATATGTCATGATTTGCCTATTACTATTAGTATTATTAAATATTAGTAGGTATCATTAAATCTAACAAGATAATTTGTATTATATATAAAAAAAGGATTTTTCGTAATTAGATATACTACTAAGCTTATCAAATGAAAATTTCCATTGCTTATAACACTATATCTCTCTTAATGTTTATAAAATATCTAAACATTGATATTTTTGAATTTTCGCATAAGAGAACTGTTCCGAAATAGTACATTAAAAGATACTGAATAATTTATTAGCGTCTTTAGTTACATATATTCAGTATTAATTAAGAAGTTTTATTTTTATACAAAAATTGATCTGATATCATTTTTTCAATTTATATGAAAATTTTATAAAATTGTTACTGTGAATTACATTTAAAAATTAATTGTTGTCTCGAGTAGTTCATAGTTTAATATTTTAAGTATATGTCGTATATAAGTTCATATTGAATGTCTATTAATGTACATTCCATTAGCAGTGTCTTTAGACTACTAATATGTAAATGTCATTCAGACATTTTCAATATGTTTAAACAATTTTAGTTTTATTCTTTTATAACTCTCTCTTGAGTTTAGTCGGTTGAATTGTATTTCCATATTGTCTTTTATGTCAATCGTTTATGTCAAACTTTTTTGGGAAATTGCTCCAGCATAATATATAGTAAGGTACTTAAGTATATATCTCGATGCTTGCATTTATATTTGTATGTTAAACGTACTATCAATTGTAATATATTAATATAATTTTCACAACATTAAACTTTTATAATAAAACATATTTATTTATATGGCATTAATATTACAAAATGTATTATACAATTTATTTCTAATTCCAATATCTATATTTAATTTAATAAAAAACAATAACATCATTTATTCGTAACAAATCAACTAAAAACTAGCTAGCCATTTATCGGCTAGTTTAAAGACAGTTTTAAATTTAGCCTAGATGCCAGGCTAGTTTCAAGAAAGTTTTGAATTATTGTTATTTTTAATGTAGGTAGTGTTTTTTCTAGTAAATATCGAGGACTACATAATAGGGGTATAAACAAATTACGTAGTCCTCGGTAAATATATATATATATATCTACCATTCATTTTTAGAGATTTTAGTATATTTTATTTGTATTTTACTAAATAGGCTACCAATATGCTATAGTGGCTAGATATGCTAGCGGGATACTATACAATAGGTACTATATACACAATACTATATATATGCAGTAGTACTATAGGTGTATATATATGTAGTAGGTAATATTCAGCGTTTTACCTTCAAATTTTCTAATAGATACATTTACAATTTCTAATATTATATTATATTAAAAATCTACTTTTACTAATTTTTATTCTCTATTTTATTTCGAAAAGGGTAGTAATTAATAGTATTATTATATTATACATACTTAACATATATAATTCATTAGTGTTCATAGAATTACTACAATTTAATTTAATTATCTTCAAATTTATGAATAATTATACCTCATCCTAATTAAAATCTTGAACGATTTTTTTGTAATTTACTATCGATAACGGAAAATAAAATCTTTCCCATTATCACAGCTAGTAGTTCAATAATGATAATATATAATCATATTTTTATAATCCAATACATAGGTATCTGAATGTCCCATCTCTACAAATATATTGAAACTGTATATAACTATTAATACTGTTTCTGTAAGTTTGATTAGAGATAAGTATGTTACCTTTTAGTGGGAATAAAATTATAAACCAAATATTGAATTACATAGATTATAAGTTCTGATATAAATATATAAAATAATCCCATCCTATGAGGCAATGTGTCTCGATCATGATATCAAAAAATTAAATATACTTTAGTTCTCCTGAACCGCTATTAAATGTAAGCTTTTTGTTGTTGTAGGCTCATATTGGTCCTATTATTAACCATATTCTTGATAGGTAGTCTTTAAGTAATTATAAGATATAATCATAAATGTATATAGTAATTACTTATTACATTTATTCATCCCTGCTACATTTGCACCCACAAAAATTAGTTAATAAATTTGACTTTTTAGTTTTCAAGCTTCCTAAATAATAATTACATAATTTTTAAAAATGTCATTTAGTAGATTATAAATAAACCATGTTTACTCTTAATAATGTCATCACAGCACAGCATTTTTTTTCAGAAGAAGTCATTTTATGAAAAACGTTATTAGTGGAAATTTTTCTACTTTTTACATATAATTATATTTAGTTTCCGACAAACATCATTAAATACTAGACATAATACTGGACATCAATAATTCCCATCAGCTATAAATTATATATACCTATTTATATTATATATATTTATACTTTACAATACGACGAGGACGTGCTGTTTTCATATTACATATTATGTAAGAATAGTTTTATGTAATAGTTATCAACGAGCAATACTTTGAAGTGCCTAAATTTATAACAAATAATCATAAATAGATTAATTAATTAGTTTATGTATAATTGAAATAAAGTTGTAAAATCTAATTACGCAAACTGAGGTTATTTTTTCATAAAAACATATAATTTTGGAGAAAATACATATCATATATATTTTTATAAAACTCCAATTCATCTAACTAAATCTACAGTTATACGTCTGTATTATTTGATTATTTGATTATACGGTCATTGTTATTTTATCAAAAAGACAATCCTTTATCAATATCATATAAATTAGCATTTTTATATAGACGTTTTTTACTAATGTTCCAAAGCTCTACTATGGCACATGCATAAGTAGTATTTCTATTTTATGCAAATTATTGCTTAAATTTTGAATATTAGTAATAAACAGACATTGAATAAGTAACTATATAATTATAACTACTAACAATCGACAGTTTCATTTGCAATCTGATAATTACTTTTCTTTATGCTATGACCTAGTGTAAAATAAATTGAAAGCGATTTTCTCCGCTTTATATATGGAATTATATATTTTTATTTTGCTTAATTCTATCTAAATATTCTAGATATTATCAATATCTTCCTATGGATCATCATGAGAGTGTAAAAATCATTTTAGGATAACTACTTATAGCATAATAAACAATTAAGATGGGACAAGTTTTATATAACTATAAATGAATTTTCCTATTGTACATAGAAAATATATAACTATAATTTACCTTGTTAACGAGATTGCCGCTAGGTAAGTACAATTCTGTAGAATACCAGTCTCTAATATCATCACAAATCTTTGATAAAAAATTGTTAGAAAATGAATTAAGTCAAATAAATGCAAAGTTTTTAACGATAACAATTTTTTTAGTTTCCTTCAGTAATAAAATTTAGTATTTTGATTCATTATTTATTATACTTTGTCCAATTTGCATTACTGGAGAAAACTATAATTGATGTGTTCCTGCCAGTATCATATATCTTTGCACTCTCTATACGTCAGCCATCAATATATGCTGACAGAAAACTCCCCAGTTCTGAAACTGCGCTCCGGTCACATTACTGGTAGTAGTACATATATTGACAAGTCTAGACACAATCAAAATCGTGTTCTTGTGCTACTTGACCTTTCAGTGGCATTAATTGACACAATTGACCAATATATCCTGCTGAACACTGCGTAATTTGTTTGGTATTATTGAGAAAAAGCTGAGAAAAGGATTTATGTCTATATTTGTCAAATCAGGACTGTGTTGTCCATGCAAATAATAGTAAATTGTCTATTCATCATAAACTTCAATTTGGAATACCTCAATTGGGAACGTTTTGGGCCCTTTATTATTCACAGCTTATGCACACAAGACTTCTTCAATTTTCACAATTTACACTTTTCTTAATAAATTGAAATTGAATTCATGTAAAGTACTGCAAATGCAAGTTGCTTGTAAATTCGCCAATAACTCCGGTTCAACAATATTGTGATTCCTTATGTGAAGTTGAAAATGTTATTGCTTTTTCTGCGACGTCACGCGACAATAATCAATATTTTAATGCAAATAGGGATTAATTTTATATAAATAAATATAGAGATTATTCAAATATTTACTTATATTAAGTATAAAAAGCAAAAAGTTACATAAAAATATAGAAATATAATGATTGTTTACTTTATTTGTATGTAATAGCTGTCTCGTCTTGATTTCTATACCGCCATTTATGTCAAACTTCCCAAATTTTTTCCGAAACATTTACAAAGTGTCCACTATGCTACGGGTAAGCTTTCAGTGAATTCACCTTATGTCTAACTATATCGTTGACTCTCTTCAATTGACTCCACTGTACTGGATATCCATTAAAAAGGACCTACTTTAGCTTATTTGAACACGCACAGATGGATTTAGAATACAATTTACTGTCCCTTGTACCTGCAGTAGCTCATTATTATATGAGCTACAAACGGATCGTTTAAGACAATCGGAGTCTGTCACCTCGGGGTCTCAAGATCCAATAATGAAAGCAACTGGTGATCATCATGCATTCAGCCATGCTGCACTGGATAATAGAACAATTTATTTTAATCCATTCGAGAAATTTGGGACATTAATATTTTTTTAAACTGAAAAAATACATATTTATATAAATTGTTTCATAATATGATATAATAAACTGGCTCTCTTTTTCTCTCCAGTTTTAAACTTATTAATACCTGGGCTTGTTTCAGTAACATTTGTAGCATATTCCTTATTGAACTTTCTTATTTATTTTGAATGATATTTTGGAAATTTAAAACACTTTTTGACTTTTTTCGTTATTTTGTATATATTTCTGTTGACGTTATACTATATACACATTTGTTTTTCCTTGTATTTGTTTTTATATTTGATTCGTCTTGTCACTTGAATTAACTTTATTTTTCAACACAACAAACAACCTTAAATTTGGAGAGTGTAAACATTATAGATAGCCATATAATACTAATTATTAATATTATTACTTATGGTGATATTATTGTATCAAATTAATTTATGGAAACGAATACTGAAACAATTAAGGAAATCTTTTGAGTTTGTTTATAGGCTACTAAATAGCTTGCGAAATATATATATTGTACATATTTATAAATATTATATATAGGTTACAAAATACTTCTTTTTGATTACATCAAACTATTTATAATTATTTATATAGAACAATAAATTCAATCAAAATTATTTTTTCTAGTTTTATATATTTTGAAATATACCTATTAGATAAATCATTTCAAGCACTAAGCGATACAGGGTATCTTGTACATATTATATGTTGTAAAAAGGTTTATAATTTGTATACCTATTTTTAATGTAAAACGTTGAAATATAACATCTTGCAAAGATTTAAAAATGTCATATATGTTTGCAAATATACAAAAATTTTAAACCATTATAAACAGAGTAAACGATAAAGCGGAAAGCTGCCTTGAGGTCTATAAATTTAATCACAAGTTTAACGCATTAATATCCCCGCATACACATTTAATTATTAGCAAACAAAAGACATTTTCTTTCGTCAAAAATTGTTATCAATCAGTAATTTTAGTAGGAATTATTCCTACACCTTTATACCATATGTCCAGGTGTCTAATGAAGCATGTAAAGAACATATATGCATATATCATATACTGACCTTCTTAAAATTAACCATTAACTGCGAAACAGTTGTTAATAGTTTACTGAGATGAAATTAGAAAAGAATTATTGGTATTTACTCAGGCCAAATTTATTAGCATCGAAAATTAAGTGATCTGAAAACGAAATAAGTTATACGATATGTTACAATCTTCAATAAGTAGGAGATATATGTGTATATTTGGAACATTCCTTATATTATTATGATACGTAGATGTAAGAAAGGGGAAGTTCAATTAGACTTAAATAATTAAATGTAGGATTATATAAGCCTTATTATACGCACCAGCTCGTAAGTAATCAACGAGGTATATAAATAGGGAAGAAAGTGAGTCTATAAAACAATCCGATAAATGCCAGCAAAGTACCCAATGAACGTAGAAAATGGGAAACGATTTTTAATTTATGTGTCCCACATTGTACATGGAAAATTCATTACTTGAATCTTGTAAAAACTTAGTACAGCCATTATCAAAAATGTGGGACAGAAGTATTATATAGGTATTCCGATTATTCCTATATACACTCAATTAAGAGTTTAAACGAATTTTTCCTTTGAAACAAAATGATATAATTGTTTCAGAAGCACATTACTGCAGTTGTCTTTCTCCCATTCCCACTCCCCCTTCATTTCTTACACTTTATACACATATAACATATTAGCAAAACTTCGAGGACACAACTATGTAACTCAACTCAACTCAAGACTATATATGGAAGAGCTCAGGGATACTGTAACGAATTTGGGAACAAAACTTGTTTGCTGTCACCGCCAAATATATTTGTATATATATTGGCTATGCCCACTTTATACATATATACAAGAAATACTCTAAGGCACCCACCGAATGCCATATAGGAAAATTGTAATAATATAGTTTAAAATGTCTATGTCTAAAACAAAATTTAATTCTTTTGAACAGCTGTTAAAATCTGGGAAATTGTATCGAGGAATCATGCATGAGACGGGGCGCCCACATAGCGTGGATGAGGAGTAATGATGCGAGAAGGAAATTTGCATTCTCTGAGTGAGCTATTATAGCTAAATGAGTTTAGCTACCCGTAACTCAATAATTGCGGGATAAATTGCAGACCTGAGTAAACAATTGAAATAAAGATTAAGCAGAAATGTTTATGCGTTGTTTAATATTGTTAAGTGTATAGTATAGTGATTTTTGTAATTGTTAAATATATATATATTTTTAATGATACATTCAAATAGACAAAAGTTCATACAAATAGATTTTCAGATTAGGTTTAACAATATATTTATAGAAAAGTTTTGTATATATATATATACTATTACAAATAAACTTCAAGTTTAATAAATATATGTTTAAATAAATTTATATAATTAATTGAAGCATAAAATATCACAAAGAAAATTAGGCGCTCCATAATTAAATTGTTACAACGGATTACTTTGTGAGTTTTATTTAAGAGGCGATAAAAATATACAACCCAAACACAAAGTGTGTTTTTCAATATTTCTATTTATATGTATTAAATTTAGCATGACGTATTCAAATGTGAGTGTACAAGTTCTTAAAGACGTCCAACATAAGACATATAGTATGGTAAATTGAAAAAGTAAATTAAAATAGCATTAAAAATACGAGTTGTTATTTTACAATATGAAATTTTATTAAAAATAATTTCTAAGTACAATTATGTACGTAATGCCAATAGTGCCGAACAAATAAATAATCAAACATAGTTTTATATTTTGCAAGAAAATGTTAATGTTAATGTTCCAAACTAAAAACAGAAAACGTATTATGTAAAAACTACTGGTGATAAAAGTTAAACATTTCAAACGTTAAGAATTAGCTGCATTCACCTTTTCCAAGCCACATACGTATTTGAATGTCCTAAACCGTATATCAGACAATTCACAATGCATGTAAGACGCGCAAATCCAGTGGTACTATTTTTTAATGCTTAGTCTTTTTAATGAAATTAAAACTTTTTTCAACTGAGCAAATGCTAACATGGAAGAGTTGTCGCAGTAATAAACAGGTTAGAAAAAAATCTATATACGTGTTCAAGCATTTTATTTTAAAAGAACTTATACCACTATTGTTGTTTATTCTTAATTTCCACTTTAACACTGCAGTTTTCTACTTGAAAGCAAGTGGCTTGTCTATGTGCTGTAGGCATTTCATCACCAAAAACGTTAAAAAGCGCTACATACACTTTAAGAGAAAATTTATTAAATTTATTAATTAATATGACATTTTCATACTAGTTCATTAATTTTTCCAGAAAAGCGAGTTTCCATGTGGCAAATAGCAAAATCCAAAATACATAGTTGGACATATTTACCTTATAATGGTCTTCGACATAGTTAAATAGACTTGAGGTGATCGTAAATTGAGGAGTAAAAGTTCACCATGTATAGCTTTTTTTCTAAATTGCAAGTTATTTCGAATAAGTTATATTATATTTATTTTCTGATCTCAGTATTTAGATTTTTGATCAAAATAAAAACTTCCTCGTGACCATAAATAAATCAAATTCATTTGCTTTCTAGGCAATATTAAGTCATGGATAGATTGCAGAAAGCACATTATACTGAGATAACTATAATAGTTAGCATGAAAAACTTGTACTTTTATTCCATTCATAAAGAAACGTTATAGAAGCGATGACATTTAAATTAAAAAGCTATACATGCATAAATTTATAGATATTTCTATATAACATAATTGCCATTAAAAGCTTCAAATTATCTTTTTTGAAAACTACGCTACTAGGAGCAACAAAAAATAAATCTAAGATTCCGGAGGCAGAATATATGAGGATTGTTAGGCACAATTTATAATGGGCCCTATAAATTTCATTAAATCTTAGAGACTCGAGGGAGCACACGCCCACTGTGCCCAATACTGGCTATACGGCCCTGAGAGTGCTATATAACGCACCATGTCTGCTATTTTCCTCATTTTTTATATATTTAGTTTATGTTTATACAATAAATAAATATGTGTAAGTAAACAAACTTAACATTTCAAGACAATGTTCTCTTATAGATTATATATAATCTATAAATATTCACACAAAACATGTTAAGGTTTTATGCACGTCTTTCTATATTATGACCCTCTGAAATTAGAAACCCACACAAATATATTATTTGTTTCCAAAGTAAATGTAATTTTTACTTTTAATTTATATATTTTTAAGTTGTATTACTTTTTCTAAAACTTTCATAAATGGATATAATATGTAATAATAAATATAACTAAACATATTAAACATAAATCAATCATTTTTAATGTCTGATTTTTATCATAATGCTTAAAGCGTTGACATATTCATATTAATAACAGATTCCTCAATAAAAACTTTGGACATAAATAATGGCATAATTTTGAAATATTTCACGTTATATATGTCAAAATACAAACAATTAATTTACATAAATCTGTCAGAATGTGGAGATTTCTGATAAAATTAAAAATTCATACACGAGTATAACCATAAAAATGAGAGTAGATCGAAGCAAAACAGCAATCCAAAATTAAATGTAACTTCATAGACGGAGTATATAAGATCCGTCTATCTGACGCATCCAATCATAAATATGAGAAAAATCTCTCACTATGCTTGAGCCACTTTTAAACCTCCTAACTTGATTGCTTTGATAGCTGTTTCCAACTTTGATCGATCATAATTCATAGGTTTCATCTTTAGAATTCGTTACTTAGGCATTTCAACTGTAAATAAGAAGAAGAATACCATAAATAAGTATACTTTTTGATATACCTATACCTAATTTATTTTTTACTTCAAATCATAGATATAATATGACAGAACACTTATCGACATATATATGCATGCTTTTGATAAATATACTTGATATGAAATTTAAATTTTTGAGAAAGTGACGGATTGACACTACCTATTTTGTAGTTTCCATTGAATTTTGATATTTGTTACGACATAATACACATGTTTATAAATATTATATACTTTTTACAATCAAAATGATATTTAATTTAATGTACAATACCTTTTAAACTTCAATATTTTGCTGAAAACTAGACGAAATATGAATTTTAGTCAAATTCTGAAAAAAAGCGTTGACATATGCACCAAACATGTCTGACTAGAAATGAAGAAATATTAAAACAAATTAATTCTAAAAATACAAGCCTATGATGTTCATAGTATATAGAAATGAATCGTTTTTCAAGAAAGGATTCCTAACTGGCGGATTGACCCCACTCTACCCTTACTCCATAAAGAAACAACTTTAATAAGCTAATTATATTGGATTATATATAGATGTAGGTTTATGTTTACATCCATATTTGAAAAATGTAAATATTTAGTTTTTGAATAATTATAAGAAAGTTAAATTTTACTCCATACTAAGATACCAGTAGCGGAATAATGATACAATTTTTGCATATAAAACGCGTTAGTCTATGACTATATTAATTATCTCTTAGATTTCCCCGTCCTAAGTTTTTATTATTATACGCTCGCACACTTTTTCTATCAGTCATCATAAACGTGTTACTTCTACTATATAGCTCTCTTATTAGCAAAAGTGTTTCATTATTAATCCAAACAAATATTAATATAATTAAAAAAAAATTACATAACAGAATTTTGATGACAGAGGGCATTCAGTAACTCATAATAGGACAGTATACAAATGACGCAAATAGTAACGCAAATCACATGTTAAAAAATCATATATATATATATATATATATATATTAATGCATAACAGTATAATGATCTGTGTACGTAAATGAATTAATTATACCAATTTTGTTTTGTTTGGAGGGGATAACTGCAAAGGAGTTGGTAGCCTATATTTATAAAGTTACAGTTACGTTATAATAGCACAAAAATAAATGCTATATATACAGAGTGGGCCAAAAGTTAGTATACTCTCCACAATAAAGATTAACAAAGTTGTATATATATATATAGTTCCATGAGCATTATATTTTATTGAAATGATGCACGAGAGAGTGGATGTGTATAGCAAAATGATTGTGCCATTCATTAGAAACCAAAGTAGTGTTAAGTGTTTCCACCATAATTTAAAGCATATACCTTACGCTTTTTAATACTAAACTTGTGTTGCGTTTTGAACAATAATAGCGTAAAAAATAGTAATAAATTTATAATTTAAGTCTCTTTCGTGTAAAATATGACATGTAGAATAGACACCAGTGCAATTTATTTTGCTTTAGCTTTTACAAAGATTAAAAATACTTAAAATAGTTCTTAATCGATTTTGAGAAAATATAACTTTGTTAACCTTTACTATATGGAGTATATGTATATACTTTTGGCCCACCCTGTATAATCAGCAACTAAGACTCCAGTAAAGAGATATAAATGTTTACATGAAACATTTAATATATTTGAATACATTAACATTAATATCTACATTTAACGGGTTTTTTCTAGTTTGTGCGAATTTAAATTATTTAAAAGATTCAGTGATTCACAAATTTCTGCGTACATGAAAAGCTAATAACCTAAAAGTGTTTGTTTTAAATAGTGCAGGGGACTTATTGGACACCCTGTATAATACAGTGTTCGAAACTATAATAAAGTATGACATTATGTTTAACGTATTTTGTTCATAGAATATCTCTATTTCATATTATACTATACATACTCGTATATATAGGTAAATATACTAATATCGAAGAATTGATGAACCATTTTTGTTGAACTACAAAAACACTGTATAAGTTATAGGGACATGCATTTACGTAATTTTAATCCAATAATTTATTGATATTTTCATATTCAGAAAGGCTTCAAATGTATTAAGAATCGTTTAAAGAATTTCTATATACTGTCTCAGATATAATATACTGATATATTATTATTCATTTACACTTGTTCATCACTGAACTAATAATTTTTTATTTCTTTAATTGAACAAATTTTAGACTTTTTATGCATAAACCAATGTTAAAATGTTTGAAGCAGTTGACAACATATATTTTGCAAATTTCCAATTTATACGATTATTACATTATACAATTGTATAATAAAGGATTTGGAAAAGTATCAATCGTTATAATGTCATGAAAAAATAACCCCATCACCATTTTTCTTTGTTGTTAAGTATACCTACAATATCTTATATGGTTTTTAATTCTGATTAACAAAATAATAAACATTTTATGTCGCAATATAAGTAAAGGGGTTTAAAATATATTTGTAAGTAGCTTTTCGTGTATTTATATTACTCAAAATAAAGATGATATATAACAGAATAACAGAATAAAAAAATATACCATATATTTGTATAACATATATCATGTAGGTTATATATAAAAATATCTAAATTATAATACAACCTTATTAATTAAATGTATACAATTTATTGTTATAAATGTGTATTTGATTGCCTATATCAGAATTTATGCACATAATCACTGCAACATCTTACAATTTATTCTATTTCAATGCTAAACCGTCGCGCTTGAATACCATAAAGTTTGATCGCTATAAGTTGAATTTGAATGCGGCAATACCGCGTTTGTTTGAATAAACGTCTTATTATACATTTCATTCGGAAAACCTATAAAGATAAATTCCCTATCAGACGGACTCTGTACATATGTACAGGATATTTCATGATATTTCATGATATTCATGTATATCCATATCATGATTTCCGTATGTATATAATGAATTAGTATATGGCATTGTTAAACATTCTCATGATCAATTCCTTCTTACATCACTGTCGCCAATTATAATGCAACACAACCGTGGTCATTTTGAATACTTTTCCAAAATATGTTGGAGCAATTACGCCTATATACATATAATATATGAATATTACCTTCTGTATAACCACGAAATAGTCTCTTAGGAAAAGCACACCGTCTATTCTATTTAAAAACCTTTGTTTTATAAAATCTAGATTTTTAACGTGGAAAGATCGCGAACATCTCATAAATACACACAAGACTCATGAATACCTCAAATAGTGGATATATAGAAACGATACGGAAGAAGACTTGACAATATTTCAAATAATTTGTAAAACTTATCATTATAACATGATTTTTATAATATTATAATATCTCATACTTATATTTTTTTATAAAACACATGATCAAGCAAAGTGGACAAAATTAGTTGTCAATTTCAAATAACTATTAATTCAATCACCTGAATTATTCTATATTATTATGAAACGAATCCAGTACGGTATATATTTTAGGTTTTGGACTCTTAGGTTTTTTGGGGAATTGTGTTAAATTTTTGACTCATTAATTATTGAAATTATAGGATTTCATGATTTGAAAAAATATATATATTTAGTATCCTAGATTGAGAGTTTCAAATTAATCACATATAAGGTTAATCACTTTGATTAAACTAACCTCTAACTGTCTTTTAACAATATTGTAATACAAAATAAGATATCAAAGCCTTCCATAAACTTTTAAAATATTATTTTAGTACGAAAAATTTGAGTAGATGCCAATATCAGTAAAATAAATAATTGTGAAAAAATATGTATAATTTAATGTAAAGATGATAATTTTAACTTAATATTTCAGTATTTCCTATATAGTAAATAGGGAAAAATAATAAAGTTTATATATTTAGTGAAAGGCGAACCGCAATAGAGAATAGTTTACTTTTTCACATATCGTGGTTTTTAAGTTATTTGATAGCTGTCTTGAATTTAATCAAGTATCCTTTTAAGTTGAAAGTCGGACACACTCCATCTCATATTCAATCACGGATAAATAAAGCCACGTGGAGGACAACAACAATGTAAATCTCCCCCTCATTTTTCATTTGTTAGTTTAGGTGACCACACTGCCAGTTCCGTTCAACTGCTGTCTTTAGCGCTGCAAATTGTCTTTTACTAAACTCGACTTCGAGGTATATATGAAGGGTATATTAACTATAATATGTGTGCTCTGCTTGTGTATAAGAAAACATTGACCATATTCTATAAGTTACAATAATAACGTAACTATATAAGATACCTGTATACGCTGCCTCCTGGGGCTACAACTAACAGAGTGTGTATTTAAAAACACATACAACCTATGAGAAAAGAGGTTTTATCGTGAAGTTAAGTATAGACATGTCTCCTAGTATCGCTGGTCGTTGTAGCGGAAGCCGGTGCTATCTATTGAGAGTAAACACTAGACCATTGGGAAAAGGACATGTGCTCCAGGACACGAACCATGAAACAAGAGACCAATCTTGTGGTATAATCACCTCTCGTCCCCAAACTGACAAGAACCGTACAATCAAAATCCAAAATTGCGGCACTGGATATTGTTTGCCTTGTGTTGTTCTTGGGCAATCACACTAGTCACTATACGTCAACTATAATAACTATATTATATCACTCCTCGATGGGTTCTTGTTCACTTCCAAAGACATCTTAGTTAAAGATTTCAAGAAAATTGGGAGAATAACTTAGTAAGTAAAACATAACAACCTGAGCTGTTCTCTCTAACTCTCTAAAGACATAATTTATTGTCAACGAATTGAATTTTTTGCTGCCTTTGTTTGAATGAAGAAAGAAGAAGGAGAGAAGAGAAGCGAAGAGAGGAAGAAAAAGGCGCTCATGAATTAATAGTAAACAAATCGTCGAAATGAAATTTATTACTTCCCAAGTGCGCGATTCGTCGAATTAAAAAATCCTGTTAAATGGATGTCATTTGCGCCAATCGGATACCGGGGGAAGATAGGAGAAAAAGATAGGAAAAGCCATCTATAAATGTTATTTAACTCAATTTAATTGCCGGAAAAATATTTTAACACGTAAAACTTGTAATTATACAATTTACCTTGCGGCAGATTTATCAGATATCTAGCGAGACAAAATTTTATCTAGCTTTTTTCTCAGAATGGTCGAAAAGAAATCAAAATTTTCAATCGAAAGTCTCTTGGCGGAGAGACCAGCACCTGTATTCACCAGTCCAGTTGCCTCTTCAAGTCCGATGAAAACAGGGGACCAACAACAAGAAGAAATTTTCCAGGAACATGAGGACGATGAACAATCCCGAGAAGATAATCGAGACTATGAAGATATGGATGACGAAGAGGAAGAAGAAGGTGGAAATGAAGCTGACGATCACGACGATATCAGACCAGAAGGTCCACGGTTTGACCTCACCTCCTTCTCAGCCGCGATGGCTAACAGTGGCCTTAATCCAGCCAGTCTTCATGCCGTTGCTATGGCTGAGCTTGCCGCAGCGGCAGCAGGTGGTGGTAACAGCAGTTGTTATGGCATGCCGTCAGGAGGAGATCTACTTGCGGCGGCCGCAGCGGCAGGTTTTAGTGGAGCTGGTGGAGTCCGGCATTCAGGTGGGGTGGTTTCCAGTGGTTACCCGAGCACATCCGGCGTGGGTGGGGGCGGGTTTCCAGGTGTGGCGGCAGCATCGGTGGGATTTCCAACGAGTAGCGCCGAGTCCTGCTGGTTCTATCCGGAGATGCCGGCAGCGTGTCAGTCACTTCTGGGCCGCGTTGGTAAGGACATTTGTATATATTTTATGAAGACATTTATGTGTTCCAATTAAAACAACAAGATACTTTAAAATTGTCTTTTCGCCAATTCAACATTTTTTGACCCTGTATTTTGTACTTTTGAATGATGTCAAGGTAAATAAGAACATATATGCTTCGATATGGAAACTTATTCTAAGATTTGAAAATATAAGGACAATTCCCTTTGAAAAAATACGATATCATAATACTGTAATGTCTATTTTTATTAATATAAGTGATACAAATATATTCATACTATAAGCCAAAATGAAAAGGGTGTTTTAGCTTTTATGGTGTTATAAAAGATTATGTAAAATTAAACATGTTTAAATTAAGATATAAACCCACTTGTATGAACATATATATGCATATATAGATATTTAATAACATTATTTAATTTGTTTTATGTCATATAATTTGTTATTATTTATGATGTCACTGTTATTTTTTAAATCAATAGTCAATTTGACTTTTTAGCAAATTATAATATTTTCACATTTGTGGAATTAGTATAAGTGGTTAAATTTATTTATATACATGAGTAAATATTATATGTATATGACACATTATATATATAAGTTATTTATCTATATCAATTTTATCATTTTTGTAAATTATTCATATATCTAATATTTAATATTTAATATAAATGAATGTTTTTACGAACTATTCCATTTTTAACAACGTGCAATTATATTCCGATATATATCTGGACACCTTTACATAAATATTATCAGTTTCATAATTATTTAAATTATTGTCTATATCAGTGAATATATCGTTTCAGAAAAATTACAATTCAAAATTTAAAATAAACCATTCAGCTGATACTTATTACTGGATTTTTATATAAAAGTTGATATATATATCAACATATTCATATAAATATGTTCATGAGCATATTATTTATAGGATCATTATATGACATCAACAAAAGTATGCATACAAATAAGTAATTAAATATCGTAATGGTTTATGCAAAAAATAGATAATTAAAAGATTGAACGATATATGTATACTGATCATGATAGTAATGTAGGTACATATATATAGTATTAATAGTACGTTTCAGTGTTTTGAATTAGATGTACATATAATAACATGGAATCAAATTTTAAAGAGTAATAATTTATTATTACTAACGACTTGAAAATATTATGTGAATTTATAAGCATACTGGTATAAGTTACAATTACTTATTATGGTTTCAAATACCATAATTTATTGTTCATTTAACCAAATGATAAAATAAAGTTGTTCCAAATTTATTCGCCATACAAAAAATGTGTATTATATTGTATTATATACCATCTTGTGAGTATTGTTATAACTATGTATAAATAGTAGCATTATGATAATAAAGTACTAATTATTTATATATACATAAAAATGAAAATAAAAAGTTGTCACGTCCTCAATTTTTTTAATTTGAATACTATAATCAATTGGATATGATCATGATATATATTGTGGTAGAGATAATTTATTGATTATAAAAAATTTGTAAACCAATCAAAGAATATTATTCATATATACAGTATGATGTTCACTATATATAAATGAGCAGCTTGTATAAATATAAGGGTGACTGTTTTCTGATCATTTTTAAATCATATAAAAGCTGTTATAGAATTCAAGACAATAAATTTGTAAATATGTATTTTTTGTGATATTATTTATTTCAATTACTAAACTTCTATAATAAAATTAGACATCGCTATACAAGTATTTCTTTATTCAGAGAAATTTCCAAGGTCTATTCTCTTGAATACAATATTTTCGAACAAAATGAAATAATCTTTGAACATATTTCGCGTTATATAATTTAAAAGTCATAGAAGAGGGTCGGTCATATTCTAACCGAGATCTATTTAGATAAAGCAGCGCAGCAGTGTATATTCATTGATAATATGTATATATAGATGATGAAAAATATAAATTTGATTTATCATGGTTAATAAAAAGAGTGGGTAGAAATGTTTCTTTTTTATTCACATTTTATCCAAAAATTAGATATTTAACATTATATATGGAAAAATTATAAGCAGCCAAACCAACTACATCTTTAACAAGTCCAGAAGAAAACAGTTTATAAAAATTAAGAATGAGATTTAAAATATTATATTATATACATTAAATATAAAATGAAATCTGTATATATATGTATCTATAATTTATCTTATTTGTTTTCTTTTATATTTATAATTTATCGCTAATTGTTAGTGAATATTTA
Organism: Invenusta paracnida; assembly: GCA_036023295.1. NCBI lineage: Eukaryota > Metazoa > Platyhelminthes > Proseriata > Coelogynoporidae > Invenusta > Invenusta paracnida. Next base: position 18,664 of record JAYRBW010071739.1, read on the forward strand.
TAAAATATATATATCGAACAAACAGAACCTGCTTGCTAACACTGTAAAAAATGTGTATTAATATGCACAACATGCTATAAACAGGTACCTAATCATAAATTTGTGAAATTCACTTATATTGTTACCTATTAATGTTCATTTCTTTAATATTTTAAATTGGACATATTATAGCATGTATGTTTCACAATTAAATTCAAAAATTATTATGCGTTATATGAATAAAATACTAAACTAGCGGAGGAATATATAATTTAAATATGTGGAAGTAAAGTAGCATGCCTGAACACATGTTTCAATTATATACATATATATATAAGTAGATTTTACGACTTTTTGATATTTTTTTCCAATATATGCAATTATAAAAAGGTTTTTATATAGGTATATATATGTGTTCATATACAAGAACAATAAATGTATAAATTATATCGCTATATTATATTCAATTATAATGAACAATTTCTTGTCACACAAGTCTTAATATTATGAATGCATATATATACATACGCCATGGGAAGTAAATTCAATTAAGTTTATGGGAATTTTGGTAGTTTTATTTCGATACATAATAATTAAACTATATATCGACTTGAAATCGTCGAGAATGCTTGCAGCTGGTATATATACATATGTATAGACTTCGGTGTTTTTATACGTATATCTCTAAATAAATTGATTAAAAAAATTCCTGAATATAATTAACCTTATCTAGGATGAATTGCCTATATCAACCTGCATATTACACCCTAAACTTCTATGCTTTAATATGTGTATATAATCTCATGTCATAACATATTATATTATACGCATAATATAACAAATAAAAGCGAAACAAACTTTATATATTACTCAAATGTTTATTTCCATAATATATTTACTTAAACTGTATATATGTATATCCTACATATTATGGATATATAGGGACACGATACTTTTTTTCTCTAAAAACATTAAAGTATCTAAATTGTTTTCTCTTATGAGATACTTCTCCGTATGAGGTATATTTAAACGTATATACAGTATATAAAGGCTTCCAGAGTGCAGTGTTAGTAAATTAAAACAGCGTGGGGAAATTCTCAAAATATGCCAGCAGTCGTTGTCATCGTATTCATATATATACATATTAAGAAAAACCAATTGAAGCTTTAAAGAAAGTTTTGCGCTTACACTCTCTAAATAATACATATATATTATGTGTGTTCCTTTAGTTATAATATAATATTCACATATAAAGATGGGAAGACGTAATTAAGAAGAAATCAAGGCACATTCTATAAGACATTATATTTGTATATAAAAGGCACTTATCCTTCAAACCTCTCCGTCAATAGTTCGTGTTAAAGATTTGCAGGTATATATATATCAATTTAGAAGAAGAGGATTTTAATTTTTGTCGTGAGGGAGACGCAATGACATATTATACATATTCTTACAATTTGTTTATTTAACTTGAAAAACAATTAGTTTGGAAGAAATGTATATATATATATATGTGGCTATAAGGAGGTCTATACAGAGACTCTTTAGAATGGGGGAGGGTGGTAAGGGCGGTGTGGGGGGGGGCAGTTATGGATGTGCCAACTTAAATCTAAAGCAATTAGATTGCTTTTAAGAGTAATGGAGGAAGAAATTATACATTTCAATTTTCGCGCCATGTGTGGAGTTCTCAGGAGATAGGAAAGATGCTGAGAAGGGCTACCTGCCTATATGCACAGGTATTCTTTCTTATTAAAATTCCCAGAAACATCAGCCAACATCTTGATTGTGAAACAAGAGAGATTGAGACACGAGAGATTTTTGGAAATTGGACAAGAGACATAAACTCTGGCTAAATAGGCACAAGACAGTGTATGAACAATTGGGAGCAAAGTGGAATCACATAATTCCTGTAATAGAATTTGAGATGAATTGTTTGTTGCGCGCGTAGTAAGTGGAATCTCATGGAATGATTGCACTCGACAGAGATTGAGCTAATAAATTGAAGGGAATATAAATTGCAGGGAGAGATAAAGATTATATAGCTAACTAAAACAATAAGAATCAGAGGTGGAAAAGCTGTTTGCATGCAACTGTGATGACTACTTTAATATATAATAGGTATATAGGGGGTAGTATAAGGGCAATACGAGGGCAATGACAGAATACAAATAACAGTGGTAATAACTACATAACGACACGCAGATTTCTTTCATTTATTTCCATAACTATCACGCGACAGTTTTGATTATGCGATATGAACACCTGATAAGAATCTCAAACATCCCAATAAGAGAATGCAATATAAGTAAGATAACTAAACGAGATTTTATGTCTTCTGAGTTGTTCTTTAATGGTTTTTTTGTTTCTGTTCATTTTCTTTCTTACAGACAGCTATATGCTATTAATGCTCTCTATATGTAGATATTATATCAAACCTTAAATATCTGTTGTAAGTGGAATTTATTTCTAAAAACTACTTAGAATCGTTGTATACCCTATTAAAGAAAATGGGGGTCCTATCGTTATTATGGAATTTATTTATATATGTATGGAATTTTATATATTATTTACTGAAAATATTTATTTATATAAGAATGGTCCACAATATACGTAGCTACTTAAACAAAGATATATGCGGAAAGTAATTTCTATTTTTGTACAGAGAAATGTATATATGTATCTATTATGCTTCCATTAATTGCAGTTTCTTTCTTTTTTGCCTATTTTATGGATCCTTTTCTCATCAAAGTGGTTTAATAACTGAAAAATCTGGACACAAAAAATCTCTAAAATGGTAGTTCTTTTATTTTATATATATATATGTATATATATACATGATATGCACAACGAGCTTTTATCGGCCCTTATGGACGCAAGACACAGCGGGAAGAAAGGCGCGGAAGAAATAAGAAAATAAAATAGGCAGTCTTTGGAAAAGTTGCATGCAAACTAGCGTAAACGATAAAGAGATAATGGATTGGTAAAAAGAACTGAGAATTCGTTTTGCATATTTCTTTTTTCAATATACCCCAGCCCCCCCCCTATATACCTTATAAAGAGGGCATCAAATACTTCACTTTTCAAAAAATCTTCTATATTTTAAATTCAAAATAAAATTATGGCATCGGTAAAAAAAAACTATAGATATACATGTATAGGTAAATGTAGTCTATAATACCTGATATAACTACATATATAATATACAAACTTGCTTGATAAACATAAATGAAAGAATCGTTTTAAAGACACAATAGGAAAGATATTGATATAAAATAAGAAACTCAATGGAGCAACAGATGCTTAGTTTCAAAAGCTTCGTATACCGCATTGATATCCCCTGCTTTTATTTAAAAAACACATTTAAATGAAACATAATATTTTTTAATGTTTTAGTGGTATCCTCTTGTATATACAATATATATTTACATTACAATACCATTTGTTTCGTGTCATATTAGATATTATACAAAAACTAGAAAAACGCATGAATCACCTCAAAAATAAAAATAAAACTTTTGTAATATTTGTCATAGTAATTAATTTTTATTATTTAATTAATGTTTTCAGTTAAGAAAATTAAATAGATACTATCAGTTGGTCAGTCTATATTGAACTAATCCATTGTCTTAGAAATCAATCACAAGTTCAGATCATTTGAATTAATTTCGTTATTTTCCCGATAAAACTAAGGCTAATATCTTTTGTGAATTATCAATGGTATTTATAAATAGTTATAAAAGATTTTTCCAATTTCCTTATAACAGAATTCGGGCAATTTTAAGATATCTATTTTTTTCAAATACCGATACAGTTTCCAGCGATGTACGCATATGTTTATTCAATTGTATTGTACAACAGACTGAAAGAATAAAGACACCATGTGGTTTCTATTTACTTTTGACAACTCTTTTTTTCTCTATGAACGAAAACAAATCAGTTTGCTCAGAGTTTATTAAAAATACTTAAGTATGGAAACGATTGACACCATGACCAAGGAATTATTATATTATCCACGGTTGATTTGAAAACTATAATGGCACGGACCAACTGATATAGATATTGCGACACTGTAAACACCTGTTGTGCCAAGACTCTATAGAAAGATATATGCGGGAGAACGAAAACTATATCGCAGATTTATCCCTTGAAATTGCGATCAGAGTCACAAATGTCTTTTCATTTTATACAAGCAATGAAATTGAGTGGAAAATTGATTTGTATATAACGAAATTATAAACCAATTGGCTGCACACAATTATATTATATATTTACATCGTGGAAATGTGACATTCAGCTAATAAACAATATACATATTTTGAGAGATAACTTATAATAAAAGAATGCTATTCAAATATTCACGAAGCGTAAAATATCCATTTTAGCGGTATAAATGAAATAATCAAAAAGTTAAACCATTTTCATGTACATATGTTTACTTGATCACTGTCCTTTATGACACAGTGCCTTTAATGATACAATGAAAATATGCGAAAACATTACGAAATATGTACATTACATAATCATTAATATTGATATTTATTTTGTTCACAAAAATAGTAAGATTAGTAGTTCAGAATCTCTTTTGAGGTCGATTTATAGTTGGTCCCTTTTAATACAATTCTTAGGTTTGATATTGCAGACAATGTTTAGGGTTTGCGTATAGGGTAAAGTATGCAAAACAATACCACCTATTATAATGCGAATATATGACTAAGATAGAAGGCATGAATACAGATGACTCAATGGGATTAAATTTCACAAATTCAAATTTGAATACCTAAATTTTCAAACATAATGTATAATAGTACGATACGAGTAAATAAAAAGTATATAAAAAATGAATTATGCGAATAATATCTTGTAGTTTAGTATACTATGAGTACATATATGTATATTACAAAAGTCTCTTTTTAAGTATGTGTGTAAAATTTGTGTGGTTATTGTAATTAGTGCAGGATTTATGTAATCATTGAAATGTGTCGCAAGAGTAAATAATACAACATTTTTATACAGATATATTGAAATGCTTCTGATCGTGTGCTAAAAATAGTAATTTTTAATATACATAATAGAATCTATTCAGAAATGTATTTTATGTAGTTTTGTATTAATTAAAAAAAAATAAGTAGAACAAAAGACAACACAATTACTATATGGTATAGAATGATTTTAATTATCAAGAATATTTAATAATGTAGTTTTAAGTGAGGTTTTCTTTAAATTTATCTCGATTTGTGTGTGTGGTTTATATATAGAATGTAGTTTTTTTCCTTTCTATGGCAACTTCATCAATAACTTTCTTTATATGTATAGTTGTAACTTTCATTTAAGATATGAAATTATTATACTTATTAATTAATTCGATATAATAAATTATTATAAATGAGATATATTTTTCAACCTATGTGAAATGTAGAGATTGTATATATTGACTTTTAATATATTGACTCAAACATCATTTCTGATTGCAGCTCAAAAGTCCCAGCCTCGTAGATCTAATAAACCAGGCATTGAACGTAAACCTCGACAAGCTTATTCTTCTAAACAATTGGAGAGGCTAGAATCAGAGTTCAAGGTAAGTTATAACATTATTAAAAATTGATATTCTCTTAAAAATCCAGTAATTCCAGCAGAACAATATATATATATATATAATGCATGTTAAGAAAATTAATATAACTATACTTTATTGATCTTTCGTTATATATATAATGTACAATTATTATTTATGTTTTTACAATTTTACCATTAAATAATTATTCTATAATGTGTTGTGCTATATAGTGCTAACTATCTTTAGCATAATTATTTCAATAATCTCTTTATGCTATGATTTCAATAAGCTTTCGTTGTCAAAATTTCCATTATTGGACTGATTATTTGTTTTGATTAATTGGGAAAAGTTCTATTACGTAAAACCTTTAAGACCACTGCTGAGCCTATTTTCTAATTCACACCACGAGCTAAAGTTGATTAGTTTCATCAATCGTGCCTCGGCATAAATATTTATTAATTACTAACTACTACACTCTAAAAAAAAGTAAATTAAAAAAAAGTAAAAAAGCCAAAAGCTTAATTAAATGCGCTTAGTTAAGATATTTCCCATTTATTTTAAAAATTAGGCGTTATCGATATTTGATTACTTATTGCAACGCGTTTTTATACATATTTACATATATAAAAAAGTAATTATGCGATGGCTTAAAACAACGCGTTTTCGAAAAGGGAAATTAACATGCATTATATATAATTAAAATTGATTCGTTTAACAATTTAAATATGACTTGAATGGTCATCAATTTGATATTCTTGTTATACTGTAAAAATTTTGTTTACACTTTAATACAATAAATACTAATATTTAATACAAATAGTAATAATTATATTAATAAGCTAATAATACTTAATTAATATCTGATCTGAGATTTAAAAACTACGCATGTAGTCATATTATTAGAAGGCGTATATCATCAAGGTTTTGTCAAGATTTCGTAAAGATTACCACCCCGCTCCCCTCGTCACTCTTTTTTCTTATTCAATGACGGCTATAGCGGGGGGGGCTAATTAGGTCTCCCCTTACAATTTTTTAACTTCCTAATATTTTAGTGGTTAAAGTTTTAAAGCTTTGCATTTAATTAAACGAAGATGTTTTGTAACTTGTTAGTTTGAAAAATTAATCAAAACTATTTTTCATAAAAAATTGATAAAACTATTGTATTTTTATTTAGTTTTTTTATTGGTTAAATTTTCTACATCAAAATTTCCTCCTATATAAAACTTCTTGATGTATTACATGAAATGAATCTGTATACCCAAATAAGAATTTCATTGATTTAGAGAAAGATGTGCATTTTATATAAACAAAACTAAGTATTGTTCAATTTTAACAAGAGAGTGCATTTTAGACACTGCATTTGCATCCTGATTGGATGCACAATAGGTACCGTGAACATAAAGCCGAAAGTTGAAAGACTTTATTTGAGAAAAGCCAATATTGCTTATATTGCTCCATTAAAAATCACATAAAAAAATATTAATCCTTTAATGTATATTCATTACACATCATAGCTGTAATGGTATGAACATTTTATCATAATTTTTCACGTATATAATGACATATTATATGACATGTTTTTGCATTTTCAAATGATCAGAATTGTTGATATTTTAAGTCAAGCTTTATGTCAAGCAACTTGTATACGTATTTGTTTGATTTCATATATATATAATACACAATTTAGAATTTAAAATGAATTCCTGTTATTTCTTTCAGCAAGACAAGTATTTAAGTGTAAACAAACGAATTGAGTTATCGAAAGCTTTGGGGCTCACAGAGACGCAAATCAAGACATGGTTTCAAAACAGAAGGTAAATTTTAAAATATGCAACTATTGTACATTTATACACGTGTTAAAAGTATATGCATACATACATTTCTGTGATATTTTAGATATTATACTTAATTTGATATTAATATATGGTAAATGCAAGCGAAATATAAAATTACTCTAATTTATTTTATATTTAAGTAGCATATTACAACTGCACAGTAATTAGCTTTAATAATATTTCTACATTATAATAAGTGTGTCTCATAAGTCCCTATGGAGTTTATTATTTATCTGTCTCATTTATTTACAGAGCAATTAAAATGACAACCC
>JAYRBW010071750.1:0-26302 GCA_036023295.1 Invenusta paracnida
CCGCGGGATGATTAAAGTTAGTAGGTTAAGCCGTTAAGGGCTGAGGATTATTATTTCAAAATTAATTATATTAAAATGAATACTTTTATATTAATGACAGAGAATTATTATCATAATCATAGAAAAATTATTAAATGTAGAGTTTAAAGTCTTATCGATTCTATCTATTATTAAAAGACAAAAGCTTTTCAAATATATATTTAAATTTACAGTTTTAGATGTGAAGGTAATACATTGTATTTTACAGACAACGTTTTACATATGTTAAAAATGCTTCAATTTGGGTATTTGTTCTTAAAATTAATTTAATAAATAAATGTAATAGGACTTTTAGGTGACCCGATTTAGGTATTATTTTTACCAAAATAAAACCATTGTCCATTGACAAAGGTTTTCATCGCGTTGTATATGAAATCTCTTTTTAATTATATACATATTTAATTATACTCTATGATGAAAATAATTCATATTAATAAAATGTCGAATTTGTAAATAATCATCCATCTGAATTGCTAATTATCCGGTGACGCCATTAATTCCAATAAGTAATAAATATTATACATGTTTCATCCCATTTGATCTATATTTATAAAGATTTGCAATAAATGGTTGTTATATATACCCAACATTGTTAAAAAATAAAGATTTTCAGACGAGCAAATCTACATGATATAAAGCACGGATATGAAATGTAAATTGATAGAAATCTGCGCCTGAATTAGAGCAACAATAATATGGAATTTATAAGAGTATAGCAACAATAATATGTAATTTATAAGAGTATAGCTTCAATAATAAAAATGTTTTTTGAGAGCGGAAAGTACTGATATGAAAAGTAAAAATATAAAAATGTGCGCCTGAATTAGAGTTACAATAATATGTAATTTATAGGATTATAGCCTGAGTAATGAAAAAGTTTTTCGATAGCGGCAAATAACTAGTTTTGCCTACATTTAAGCTTAAAGAATACGAAGTAAAGTGCCCGTACAATATAGGCTATGCATATTAAATAATGTAGACAAAACGTGTAATTTGCTGCTATCAAAAACTTTATTATTATTTAAGCTATACTTCTATAAATTACATATTATTGTAGCTGACATTCTGACGCACATTTCTTTATTTTTGATGCAGTTTCAAAATGGTGGATTTTCCGCTTGAATCAAAAGAGTGAGCCTTCTTTACAATCATATTATTTGGTCCAAACATTAATGGTTTTATATTAAGTTATTATTAATATTTTAGAGCACGTGTTATTAAATATAACTATTTTAACTATTTTCGGTTTGATTGAATGACTTATTTAAATTTTTTTGAAAAAGGATTTTTATTAATAATATACTACTCAACACTTTTTATGGGAATAAAGTAGTATGTTACCTTAAATCAGGGAGGCAATTTTTTATAAGCATTTTTTAAATTAAATTCGAAATTTACATGGTCGAATTGCCTTGTCTGTAAAGTTTGATAGATATGTATATACATTCAAATGCGCTAAGTGAACTCTCTTGGTATTATTACTTTATGATTATAATGATACAGTTTTTCAGTTTAATGGTTTGAAAAGATATTTTCCTTAAATTTTGAAATATGTTTTTTTAAAGTGTTGCCTGAATGAATAAATGTTCACTACGAAAAGTTTATAGAACGCCTCTGATTTAAATTAAATAAATAGATATTCTATTTTTAGTCATAACGTAATTCCCCTAGTCACTGCGTTTATCTATTATAATTCCACTGGACGATCGTCTTATAGTTTTTACATTTGCTCCGTACAATAAAAATAATTTTACTATGTCTGTATAATTAAAGAAAGGTAAAACTGATTTAATTCTATTAAGCAATTAAAATAGCAGTAGCACTTAGCAATTTAAATCTTACTTTCAGATTTCTCACTATCTGGTTGACTAATGTTGTTACCTTTATGTTCTTTAAGTAATTTAGATAATTCAGTTGTGTTTATTTCCATTTTGCATCAATAGAGAAGTATATCCATTTGTTTTCTTGGATATCTATACTCTAAATTCCTTATAAATGTTTATTTTATGAAAATAACGTTAACTAGTTACAGATTTTGCTTTTGTATAGCTCATTTCCTTTTTTTAGTTTAGCCATTTTTCCTTTTTAACATTTATTTATTATATGTTTCAGAAAGAGGTTCATGAAGTATGTGTAAAAACCATATGAGTCCATTATTGTACATCACTGATAACATCCAGAGCACTTAATCGCGTCCTATAATTGAGATTAATTTCTCATTTATAAATTGTTAATACTTATGACTAATACACAAGTTGAGGGATAAGTTAGAAAATTTAGAATTATATCAACATATATGTTTTTTATGAGATGTGTAATTTATTGTGAAATTTAAATTTTTAAACAAAATGTGCTCATTTATAAATTGTTAATACTTATGACTAATACACAAGTTGAGGGATAAGTTAGAAAATTTAGAATTATTTCAACATATATGTTTTTTATGAGATGTGTAATTTATTGTGAAATTTAAATTTTTAATCAAAATGAGAATTTCTTCTTTTTCGTATTTTTCTCACACATTTCTAATACTTAAAGTAGGATGTGTGGGCAGACTAACACACAAACAGATGACAAGTGAGTAAACTCTATGATTTTGAGGACAGTAACACTTTTTAATCTCACATCTCACTCCGAATGCAGCGTTCACATATTTTTGACATTATTGTGTACACAGACCATGGGGGAGTTTACTTACGTATTTGATGCGAACATAATATCTGTTATACATATTGGAAAGGGATATATATATATGTATATACATACATAAGATCATAAGCAGAGAAACTTTATGATCCTCTATGTGTATACTTAGTTTAGTTTCATAACTGTAATGATAGATGATAGAGATGGATCTATTTTAGAAACTCACTAAGGGGACCTATTCTGGGTTGTATATGCAGTTACTCTGTAACAACCATAGCTCTGGTTTCACCTTTTTATGTCTGAGCTCAACATTTAAATGGCAACATCGTATCGCTTCTAATCTCGACCCGACACAAAATAGCACTGCTGACATTTTGTCTTCCATTCCCCTACACCATCGCCCTGCAAAACGTGATCAACTCCTGGGCGAAGGATGTTTGCATCGTTCCTTTCCATACAACACTCATCTAAATAATTTGAAAAGGGGAGAGGTGAACGGTGAAAGCATTAACGATTTCACCCAGCATTCTATATTTGTCCTGTCTTTTTTTGTTGTTTGAGGATATTTTGAGAATTGGTGCGCGTGGTGTTTTATTCTTGGGTGTGATATTTAATAGAGGGAAGGTAGAAAAGAGATATAGAAAGTTATCCTTTATTTCATGTGTAGTGGAGTTGGTATTTTGAAAAATAGTTAATGTATGGAAATCCCGGACATTCAAAACGTGGGAGTCAGTTCATATGTGCGCTTGAAATATTAGCGAATCTGCTTGCGCTACAATATTTTTCTACGAAGAAAAACATTTGTTCAAATAAAATTATAAACTCATTTTTTGATCATTTTTATTTTTTTGTAAATTGCAGGCAATCATTTTTTTAAATGACTTCTTTTCTATGAATTTTACTTTATTTTTCTTAATTGTAATTATTTATAAAAACATGTTATAACTTAAGCATTTCCTTAAAGCTTATAGAAATAATATATAATAGAAAAATATTTATTTCATTCTGATATTATAAACTGTGTGATTTTTTTTCTCTAATAATAAATGTCGTAATAATAACATTTCAGATAATTTATACTGATAATGTATATGTTTTGTCGTTATAGAACCATTTTTCAATGTTAAGAGATTTAATTACCTTCATTTATTTTGACATAATTAATAATTAATATTTAAATATATTATATTAAAATGGGTGGCACTTTGTATAAATCATAATACATTGCAATAACATTATTCAGATTTAACGAATGAGCGTTCCTAAGCATTTATGCGTTCATGACAACGTAATACCTTATCCTGCTATTTTGGAATCCTGATTTTGACGTCCTCAATGAAACCTTGTTGTCTAGTAACAATGAAATTAACTATCTAACATAGGTGTCGCCTTATTGGCATTTTATTTATCTAATATTATTATTATGCAGTATTGCTTGAGCTAATGTGTACCAGATTGTGCTGACATACAGTGTCAGTATACGCTTTTCAATAGAATTAATTTCCGATTAATAGATTAAAAATAGATTTTCAATGTTTTTTGGCATACGTGGAAAATTCTATTTTTTTCCTTATAGACAATATTAATATCTACCTAGTACCGTTGTGCTATATTCTGCAATTTAATTTTTTTTAAATAACTATTGATTATATTTGTGACTATGATAAATCGACCAAATTTTATGTAGAATTAGTCCATCCACCTTAATTCTTTATTGCGTTCTTTAAATGTAGGAATTTTGTTTCTAATATCCCATCGTCAGAAATCTAATGTTTGTATGAATGTTATACATAGTCTTATTTGTTTTATGGTTGTAGCTCAGTAGTATACCGATAATTATATTGTTTATATTTTTATAAATTGGACATTCAGAAGATATTCTCTGTTAATTTCGAAGAGCATTTAGTTAGGTTCAATGAATAATTGTCAATATAAAATAAATACGGCAGCTTTAACTTTCTATTTTTAAAACAATTGATATAATTTTATTTTATTTTATTACTGATAAATTCAACGCACAAAACTCTTTCACTTTTTTTCCTTTAAAAATTCATCGTCTGTGTTTACAATCAATGTTTCAAACTTAACTCATCCAATTCTGTATTTTGAATATGATCAACTGTTTAATAAACACGCGCTTTAAAACCCTACACTTGCGAACGCATATTTGTCTTCGTGTCTAAAATCTACTTCGGTTAATGTTAAAAATCCTGAGAATAGGAGCAGCAAAATGGATCAATATTGTTTTTTGGAATAAATCAATCGCATTGTATATAATGTCTAATTTGGCATATACGATCGTTTAAATCAGATTGTTAAACTTTCGTCTCAAGATTATGTATTTATTTGTCCTGAGATTAAAAAATATCTATTTCACTTATCTATTAATTCCTTCTCATTTTATAAAATGAAAATAAAACTATAAATCCTGATTATATTTAAAATAATTTGGTTTTATATGTGTGTTATAATACCATTGATCTTATTTAAGTAATTATGACTGTACATTGCTCGTCACATATTAAATAAACAATACATACATAATTTGACTATTTGAAAAATGGCTTAATAATTTAAAGAAATAAGATTGTGATAAAAAATACAGATCCTTTCCAAATTTTAATTACCCCGATGAAAAATTTGCAAAAGTACTATATTGATATATTTTTAAATAAACATTCCTATAATAATATATAAATAGGTAAGTATGTACTTAATTCTAAAATTATATATGTTAACCACAATCGCAAAATGCATAATATTTTCAATAGAAATATTTTTTTTGCATGTATAATTTTTTATTACTTTCTATGTTTCAACATTTCTTGAATTTTGACCTGTTTTATTTTATTAACGCTCTATTTAATTATAATCAATAATTTAAATTATTACACATAGGAAAAATTTGCAACTAATATGCTTCTAATATTTTTTAAATATATAATATTTATCATATTATTATTTTATTATTATAATTTATTGTTGTTAGTATATATATATTTATGTAGAATTGTTCGTTAATTTTTTTTAATAATGTGCATATTTCGTATTTTGTATATTATAATGAATAGCTTTTTTTCACGTTACAAAAAGTCTAAATTTGGAATTGTATTCAAGTTAATATGAATAATAAATGCGGTAAATAACAGTTATTATAATATAATTAGTGTCTTGTTAAAAATGATATATAGTTATAGTTTTTGTAATATTTTATTGAAGTTATATATTTATTAAGATGCTCACTACTTTGATTCCTACTTTCAAAATATAAAATAATATTAAACAAGTAAGTGTCAGTTAATTTTCGACCAACTTCCCCATACCATTTGACTTAAATATATTTATGTTAACTGTTGGTCATGTACACTTCAAATTATATGTACAAATATCAGCAATAATTAGAATCCAGTATCCATGTCATTCTAGGGAACTGGAGGTACTGCCGATGCGATCGCAATAGCCATTACTACACTTCAACAACAATCACAAAATCAGCAAGATGCCCCTAAAATAGATGAAGAAAACAACCCGGAGGCTGTAAACATCGTCAAGTAAGTAATCCATTATCCTTCTCTTTCCTTTAACTGAAAATATGTTCGATATTTGTTTTGTTTTTTATTTTTTGTTCTACTTTGAGTTATTCTCAGTCCGTATTTTTAGAGAGTTGGAACTTTCGTCTTTTCTCTTTTTCCCCTTATCCTTTGCGTTAATATTTAAACAGACCAGTTTATTTTAAAATTCAGATATAGAATATCATGTCATTTAGATAATATAATGTTCTGTAGGAACATCTTTCATTCTTATTACATTAATCATATAAGTATTATATTTTCTCAAGGAATTTTACTATAAATTTTAATATTGATCACTACAATATTTTTATCTTATGTTTTTATATTTTAAATACTATAATATTTTTAGATCAAAATATGTGCACATTATACCTTAACATTCTACTGTAATAAATATAATAAATTAATACATTTACATATCTAGTAATAAACAGCCTTATGAATACGACTCACTGTAATTATAAAGTTATGTACACGCACACACACAAACGTAAACACTATTTTCTTCATTTCCTTAAATTCACGCATTAATAAAAAAATATATTTAAGAAATTTCAGTGTTATATTTTCAATATAGATTTTAATGTGTTTACATATTTAGAGTTTTATGTCTATTCTTTACTCTCCAATCCTTTCCTATTGTCTTCTCTCTTTTCTACTTATCTCATCTGTACACAAATCCTTTTTATTCTCTCTTCTGTTTTTTTTTATTTAATTTAATCTCGTCTACTTTATGTTTTCTCTCGTTTTTTCTTTTCTTTCTTCTCTCCTTTATTCCGTTCGTTTTCTCACTTATTGCCTTATATATTGTTAACTTGCATAATAATTTACAGTGAATTCAGAAAATCTTTATCCAAATATTATCTTCAAAGGTATGTCTGACATATTGATTTACAACTTTATTCCTCCTATAGGCTTAGTCCTATTTACATTTTGGTGAAAGCACCAAAAATATTTCCCTAGATGATTTAGCAATAGCCCCTGCTTTAAAATTTCTCTGTACAAATCAAGAGTGGTGATATAGTAGCAGTTAGTCTAAGTGAGTTATTTTATAATCTCAGGATATAGCAGTATTTTAATAGTATCAGATTAGTGTCAGATTAGTATGTACTTTATTTTTTTTCCATATGTACTCAAAACAGTTTAACTGCAATACATAAAACATGGTTGTTGCTATAGAACTTAATTAAAATAACAACTAAAACGCCTAAAGCAGAGCATTTTTTAAAACTGCAATTTAAATATGACTCGACATATTTGACTGTTATATGTATATATAATTAAAGAATTTTGTTTGTAGCTCTGAAATTCAGATGCCTTAATTTTTTGTTTAATGTACTTGACATTAATTGTAATTATTTAGAAAAAAAATTAGTATAGTATAAATAGTTGTATATTGCAGTAATGAACATTCATTTATAGAGAGCTATGGATTTTTTAATATGTTTTTTTTATTAGTGCTAATTGTAAGAATATTTCATGCAGTTAAGCATTTAACTGTACAACATATAATTCTTTCTAACTTTTTAACGAAATATTTAATCCACTAAACTAAAACATTTCTCGTTAATTATGATTTTTTTTAAGGTAAGCGAAAACAAGGTTTTAAAAAGACACCAACGTAAAAAATATATATATTTAAAATATTTTTTTGCAAATTGTCTATTCTATTGTGTGTAAAATTGGCTTTATTCAACCACTGAAGTTTAAGGAAACGTCACATACCATATCATTCCATACTACACAAACTCAAATTCATATTCTACCTTTTCAATATTTTTCCAATTCATAAACTCCAATATTCCTTGTTTGTCTTATGGAAGGCGTTCTTAAATATTTTAAATAGTGTTTTGCAAGTATCTAAATAATTTTTTATATAGTAATATTTAACGACAATGTTGTAATAAATGATGTTATTATTTAAATTGTCTCGAGCGTTATCTCTAAGAAACACAAATAATTATTTTTAGAAAATGTCAAAGCTTAAATAAACTTGGTTAAATGTATCATTTTATTATGTTTAGAAGTTGTTAAAATGTATTATTTTATATTAACTATATTAACTATCAACTACAAAATCGTGTGAGTAGTTAAAAAATCTAATTGTTAAATTTTGTAAAATGATCTTGAAAATTGGTATTTTGTCTGCATATTTAAGCAAATTATTAGTTCCCAAACAATACATTTAATAAGTTTAGTATTATATGTAAACCCGTGGCTTGCTTTGCAAACTATTTTAGTGAAAAACTAAACTATCGATCGATTTATAGTTGTACTTACTAAGTGGATCTACACATTTCTTACTCGACACTTAGCCAGCCATATATAATATATATGAGTAAACACATTTTTAATATATATTTCGTGCATTAAATATAAACATTATTATATTTCGTGCATTAAATATATAACATTATTATACTTTATTAATTATATTTTTGAATGTTTCTCCGAGCATTACTTTCAGAAGTTTTCGAAGTCTATACATGAATATCTCAATACATATAAATATCTAAAATATTATGAAAGAAAATAGTGTCTGTTAATATAAGATAATTTAATTGAACTAGTCTAAGAGTTCATGAATTAGGGTTTAATACTTATTGATTTAGTAGTTAAAAAAATAATAATGCACTCATTATTTCGATATATCAACTGGTCATTTCTTTAAAAAACAAGAATAAGAAATTATGCCATCAGTTTGGAGTACCATTGATGATCCTTTGATATCGTTCTGTAAACTAAACTAACTCAACCATCAGCGTATAAAAAAAAATTGCTTGTTTTCGGTTAATGAATTATGCTCATACACTTACTCTTTTAGGAGAAAGAGGTGGGTTAATATTATTTACATTTGTTTTGTTTTGTTTTAGTTTTATGATTATCAAAATGTGTTCAATTGACTTTCGTTAAGTTTATTATCTATAAAACTGTATTTGATTTAGAGAACGCTTACGCAGAATTCGATGATACTGGAATTAAGTTAAGTATTTTTTGTACCTAAATACTTTTACACTGCAGAAATTGCATTAGTAATTATTATTATATTATAATTGACAATCAAGTAGATATCTAAAATAATCATTTTCAAATTTACGAATATGTTATTACAAGATATTATATTATATTGGACTTGAATAATTCTGACCTATAGCTTCAATTTCCTCTTCCTTGTCTGGCACCCATGTCAATCACGTGAATACCTACGTATACTTCTTCTTCTTAAATAAAACCGAAGGACGCGGATGATTGTCTGGTTGACTGACCGCTGAATCGGTTCGCCCTTTAGATATATATTATTTTATTTTGATGGGATTTTTAAGGGTCTCAAAGAGGCTTGGAGAGGGGCCCAGAGGAGTAATCGGTGTGTGTCCCAAAGTGGGCACCAACAAAGGAAGTGTTCGATAATTCAATACTTCAATTCGATACTTCAATATTTTGTTTAATTGTTAATTTATGAGTTATTCCAGGTATCGCTGTACTAGGAGATACCGTGAGGCAGAATATCTTTATCGCTGTGCAAGTGTGCACATCTGTATATTATTATTCTATGATTATACATCTAGTATTCGTTATATTACTATAAATTGTTATATATATATACAGAGCCATAATATCGAACAGTTGAATCATATATTACGTATAAGTTATGATTTATAAATATGTTAAAAAATAAACAATAGTCGAATTAGAGAATTAGAAGAATACTTATTTGTTGTGCTCTTCTTCTTTTATATTGAGCGATTACTTAGTTGCAAGTTTGGATAGTTGATAAACCAGTGTACAGATAAGATATTATATACCCCGCCTCTTTTAGAATGGAGGGGATACTGCATCAGTGCTTTTTCGAGGTACACATGGACATAGTTTCCTTCGCAGAAGACGCGGTTCGACTTCACGAGATTGTCACGGAGTACCTTTACCTCGTCTCTGTCTTCGATATGGAGGAGGACAATGACTTGGATGGCTACATGATCTCAGCCCTCCTCAGCAGTGGTAAGTGATTGGTTTTTCATTCACTTATAGCATATAGTGGTAAATATAAACGCTAAAACTTGGTGTGTTCTTATCCTTAAAATGTATTAAATTATAACAGGTAGCAAAATCAAATAACCTTTTTATCGGGTTGTTCCCAAGTAAGTTATGGTATTTTTATTATTAAATAAATTTAATAAGTTCGAATTTGATTTAAAAAATCTGGCGAAATATATCACATGCAGAAAATATTCTGCTTTTTATTTATAATGTGTTGCCAAAATCTAACCCTTTTAATAAATTTATTCAGCTCTTGATATAGTATTTACCAAACTTTATGGAATCTATTTAAATGTATTTTTTATTGGTCAGTATATTATGATTTAACATCATTTTAGCTTAATTCTTGAAATTAAATTTTAAATCGATATGCATACTGAAATAAAAGCTTTCTTTGATGTACACTTCTTTACATATATAGGATTGAGGTTCCGTTTGTGAGAGTATATTTAGCCGTATATTTTAACTACAACATTGGGAGGTATTGTATAGAACTGAGTTATATTGAGCTGAGTACATACGATGCCATACGATGCCATACGATGTAACTGTTATAACTACAATAGGATTGACTGGTTTAATTTCTATTTATACTTAACTGTCCCTGAATTGTACTCTGCCCTAACTGTACAACATTATAATAATACGGGTTTGTGCGGCCTGCAATTATATTACTATGCAAAAACCATTGTTCCAACTGCTTCCAGGAAAAAATTTGGGTTTGTTCCATCTTTTTTATTTTAATTATGTTAATACTTACTGAATGGTATACGTTAGTATGTATATTAGATCGGCCTAGAATTTTATGGAAATAATTTGATTTTGAACTCCAGTGTGCGTAATTATATCTTGTAGAGCTTGCTTTGGGCAAATGTTAATGCATTCGATGTTACTATATAACCCATAACTATCTATCGACTATAACTTGTAAAACCAAAACTTTAAACGATTGGTTGAGTTGGTTTGTTATTTTTTATGTCTATTTAGCTTAAATAAAACAAACGAACATAAATAACTTTATCGATATAGACACTAACAACGTTTTCTATATTATCTGTTGACTCTTAGTTATTATAATTAATTCACTAAATTGGGTAGCTCATTCACCTCTGAATATACTAAGCTGTTATTGAAAATAAAGTGGCTCCACTAGAGTTTTATTTGGGTTCATAAATCAAACTTGGCAGTGAGATAAAAATTATTAATGAGCGTTTGGTGAGTTAAAATAGAATGGAAATTTTTAGCATAATATATTTCCTACACAAACACCACCTCTTTAAAGAAAAATAAAGCAAACGGCGCACAGTAAGTCTTGCAGGTTCTAACATGCCAATGGAATTTATTTTAGTATAACAATGACAAGCATGCATATAGCTTATTATTTTTATAATAATAATTGTTTACAATTAATTAACATACTCTTTTAAGGCATAATGAATATCTGTGACGGTTTTAAATATACAGTTTTGCTGCTTGACTCCAGTCTCGTAAATGCCTGTCATATATAATTTGTATCTATATTATAAATATTATTATTCAATTTTACCCACGCAATCCTCCGACTCAATCTCTTCCTTTGTTGGCGTTTATCAATCATTTCCGCACTGTACTTTTACATATGAAGGCTTTTCAATATTTTTATTTCGCTCTAGTATTGCAGAGCTTACACGACATAATTATAACAGTTAGAGCAGTTTTATCTTTATGACAAATAACCGTTTCCTAAAAAATGGGCGTATTCAATTTATCTGTACTTTTACATATTTCGCAGCAGTAGTTTAAGGTTTTTATTTAAATTTTGTTTCTACGTTCTTTAAAATAATGATAATTTAAAAATATGATAACAATATTAATTTATTTTTGTTATTCATTTTTACTGTAACTTTATTCTTTGTCTGTTATTTTAAAATATTTTTGCGTCAAAATATAAATTTCCTACTAAAATATATAATTTTTTCTAGTATTTATTTTTTAATATTGTCTAAATGTGTTGGTAGATATCACTTACTAAATGTACAGATTTTTAAAATATATCTAAAATCAAGTTGAAATATTTGACTGCTATTTAAATACAGGAAATATTAAAGGTCAGTATATTATATACATGCATTTATCATTGGTATCTTACTGATGCAATGAATGAATTTAATATATTGAGTTAGATGGAGTATATATCGAAGAACAATTTCACAATGTTATTGATTTATTTTCGTTAATTGATAAATTTAAACACTAAACAAAGTATGAATAAGAAAGCAAGTAATGATTACTTTGTAAAACAAGATGCTATTTAAACTTAAAAGTTCATGAAAAGCAAAGTTCTCATGTCATCATGATTTTGTCTTTTTGTTGTTTGACTAAAACTTGAATTTGTATTTTTTTATATTAAAATATTTTGTTGCTTCTCATTTTGCATTGTGTAATATATACTTATATATTGCTGCATTAAATACAACGAATATAAATATAATGATTAAGCAAATATTTATTTATAGATTTTAAGATAAATAAACAAAAACTAATTATTATTTTGGATAAAGTATGTAGATAAGAAGTTGGAAGAAGAAGAAAAATTCTGTGAGCTATTTTATAATTTCTTTAACTACATTTTTTGTCCATATTTTCAAACCCTCTTTTTTAATAATCGAATGAATTGTGGTCTACTTTATCTCCTGGAATTAAATTTTAATAATTGTTTCAAAACAAAAAAGTGTGACCTTTGTTTTGTTGTTTTCCATAAATTTAATTCTCATCTTTCACTGTCTTCAAGAACGTCAAATAGGTAAGATAGTACCAGTCAAAAACTCCTACCTTTCACCCATTCACTTTCGTTCCTTCATGTATGCTTTATTAGCCGGTGATGGAATCAAAGACTTGATTAGACGCTAAATGGTTCTTATTTCTGTATATCCAGAATTTTAAGCATATACTTATATGATCGCATAAACTGATGCCTTATTTGTATATTACATGGTATTGGTGCAGTTTTTCTCTGTATACATAATTTCACATATTATATTCTAGTACCTAATGTGTTTCTTTTGTCTTGTAATAAATAATCATTAAAAGGATAAATGATCTTTACTTTTATCTTCTGGCTTTTTATATTTTTGATAGCTTTGCATTTAGTTATGGTAGTACCTTTATGTATTATGTACATGTATTCATATCGCAGTGTACTCGCATTAATCATATGTTGTGCTTTACTAGACCACTGATTAATGTTTTGACTTATTTTATTAGATAATTAGTATTAAAAGAAAGATCGTTTTTCTAAGCAAGTGAGTAATACGTCGGATTTATCCGCCCAGCAATATATTATCGTCTTGTGGGAAATGTTTTATTTTTATACTGTTTCGCTATATTTAATATAATCAATTTTTGGAAATAATCCATTAATAAGACATAAGAATAGATGACACCTCCAAATTCTATATATCCCGTACTTTCTGGGTTTATCTGCTACTATTATTATATACTTTTACGTTGTAACACAAATTCTATCGATACTAAGGAGTATTATTTCCGTCTTTGCAAGACTATAAAAATGGATCAGAGAAATGGTTTGTAGCTATCAAGTAAACCATTGTAGCAAAATGTGAAAAGCATTTAGCATTGAGTTTCTAGCTATACCCAGGCTTCATTATACAAGAAAAGGGTGGAATAGTTTTGTAAACGAAGTGACGGTGCCAGCAGTTTATACCTTTGAGCTGCTCAGCAGTTAATAAAAACCGTGTCAGTCTTTTGCTTTTTTCCATAAGACAATAATACTTTTGTGTCAAGGTTGATGTCCTGTTATTTCTTGCCTTTGACACACCTTTAACATTTCTGAATACTATTTTATTACTTATTTTATGGTATTTCGATATGTTTATATGCACGCGTTCGATATCTTGTTTTAAAAGGGTTATTATGTAAAAGTCACTGCGTCAATTTTGTTTCTGGTTATGTAAATATATAATGCTCTCCTTATTTTAATAATAAGTGTTTCGCAAAAATATCTTCTACAATATATATATGGGATGTAACATTTAAGTCGAGTGAAATCAGTTTCTGCTCATATGTCTTGTCAAATTACTATTTCATTACAAAAGCACTTTATATGTAGCGTTAGTCCAGTAGTTATTTCAGATTTTATTGATTACCTGTAAATACATGCAGTGTATTATTATCATCTTCCAAAAATGTATTACATATTTTATATGCTAATTAATTCTATTATAAAAACACTTTTATCTATATTCTCTGTTACAAATGTTGTCTCATTCTACTAGAAAATGCCTCTGGTAAGTTTTCTTTTCCTCCGCTTTCTAATCTTCCGCATTATATCTTACTCTCTAAAAGATAGAGGTTCTTTTTCAAACTTGTATAGTACTCTCATTGATGTTTATTTCAATTGTCATTCCTTTATACTCTTATTTGTTAATACATTATACGTACATATATTTACAATTTCTAGTAATATTAAATGTTTTATTAACTTCAGTAGCTTATTTAATAACGGTACATATTTTATGTAGCATTCGTTTGTTTATGTTTTTATCAGTGCAAATATATTGGTTTAGAGGTATTTGAATATTATCTGTTACGTTGTTGAGTAAAATAAATCACCCACTTTTTATTTTGTATTTTATTAACTTGATCCAACATTTACTGTTTACTTTATCCAAAAGTGTACAATAATTAAGATTACCACATGATAGATATTTCTACCCTCTATGTCGCTTAATGTATATTCGGTGCAAAGTATTTCTTTTCTCTTTAAAATAAGACACTATATTTAATAATTCACATATTTACCCCCTACACCTCTACACGATTTTTAATTTGTATTTGCACTTCCATTATAAATATGTCAAATAACAGATATTGAAGGAGGATGATTTAGCTTAGTTATTAATTAAAGGAAATAATTTCGCTTCTGACTTCATGACTTTCTTTTGTTGTATTTTTTATCTTCGCAATTTATAAGATCGGGCGTCTGGTAAGTGGAGCAGTCAGTTTTGGTTATGGTTTGCTGTAATCTATGCACATGTATGGCAGTGATTTTTTTTAATATGGGGTGTATTATTTGTATTTGTATATGTTCACCACAAATACAAGACATGATAGAATATTGTAGTAAAAATATATTAAGCTATACATAATAATATTATATGTAATATTGATATCTACCATATAAACATAGGCTTGTAAATACCTGCATGACTTTCAGCTCTATATTCTTATAGTATATTATGGATTTAAGCAAATTTAATTTATGCATGTTTCCACTTTTCATTTTGATTTAAATTATTCTATATTCTTGGTGTTTCTTTGTGGCATGGCATTTTTTAGTTGGGCTTTATTAGTTTTTCACTTTTAATTTGTATTGAATAGCTTTACATTATTCAATTTAAAAAAATAACTTCTATGCTCTATTATAATTATATCCTTCAATATATTTTAGTGTTTTTACATATGACCATTGATTTTTTGACTAAAATTAAACGATAATTTGTTTTTAAACAAAATTGTTGTTAACATAAAATTACCCGCTATTTGAAAGGCAATTCAAATGTGAAAACTGAAATATATTCAAACAACATCTGATTTAAAAATATTTTTATATCAGAAGATTATTTTTACCTATATTAATAATAATAATAATAATAAATGTTTATTATTTAGAAAAATATATTGAAAACATTTTGACAATTGCTGATAAAATTAAAACATAATATAAATTCAAGATTTATTTTGAAATATTTTTTAATAAAAATGTTTAGATTTTTTTAAGCATATCATTATTATTAATTTTTTCACTGTAAAATAAGTTAATAGATTCATCCAACATTGCACCAGATTCAAAAGTTGATTTTGTTTAGTAAATCACTAAATTTTATTGGATTTTCTATAGATAAATGTATTCAACTTTCGAGTGTTTTAATATTGCAAGATTGGTTTTTCACCAAAAGAAATCACTACAATGATTTGAAAGGAACGTTGTATAATTCAATGATCTCTTATTATTATTATTTTAACAGGAGCGGATGTACCCTCAGATCAGCTGAACTTGGATCAACTTGAGATCACACTAACTCTAAACCGGGCTGATATTGCTCGCGATAAAATCTTTCTTGAAAACAAGAAATGGAAAGTGCGTATAGTTGTCAATATTAATTTTTTTCATACCTATTTTGTCTAAAATAATTTTATAACAAGTATTTTATATATTAGTATAAGTTAACTTTTTTTTTAATTTGATACAAAATGAATTGACTAATAATTATATTTTTCAATATTTTTGCGACATTCCCTTTAACATTATATACTACTATTAGTTAGATCACTAGTATTAAAAAATATTGTCAGATAATTTGTTTTTATTATTTTGAAAGTATAATAATTTAATATTTATTTTAAACTTGTTATTACAAAACTACATACTCGTGTATATATACTTCTGATTTTATAAATTTTTGCATGCGTGCTTTTATATGTTCATGTATGTTCACACTACAGAAAGGCGATTTGAATGACTACATGTACCAAGCGCTGATGCGTGACAGACACGACTTTGTCAAGTTATTCTTGGAGCAGGGTTTCTCATTAGAAGATTTTCTCACAGTTTACATGCTCGAAAAATTATACACCGATAACCTAAAAAAAATGGTGAGTTTCGTTGGTTTGTAACACTATTTCTGAAGTATTATAATTTTCAAAATTATGAACCTTTCACTTGTTTTTTAATCAATTTTATAATAACAACATGAATTAATTATATTTCTAAAAATTACAATTAATTTTTAATCATTTTAATTAAAATTTGAATGAATTATTATTAAAGCTTGAATATTTTTATATTTGATACATATATACTTTTTTATGCACAACCTTAATTTACTAATAATTTGCCTGCATCAACATATATTTAGACCCATAAGGTAAGACCCATCTTAAAAGTCATCTTGCATGCTATCGTTTCTCATCATTCAATACATTTTTTTTATTTCTCCAGTGGATTGCTTCATTCTTTAGCTTTTCAGTTTCTTTATTTTGGCATTTAGGGTGTTAATTTAGACAGCATTTAGTTTCAGATAACTCATATTTTCTATATTTCATTTCTAAAAGTTAATCTTTATATTTTGGATGCAAGCTTTATTACATTCTATTGATTACAATTTTAAGCATTAATATCGTTTTTATGATTTTCTTCTTGCTTTGAAAATATTTTCTGCTATAAGATATCAATAATTTGATTGAATTTAAAAGTTTGTGTTCAAAATAATGTTAATAACTTAATTCAATTAATTTATTCATTTTATTATTTTTAATATATATTTATAAATAATGTAGGTATTATTTTAAAACCACTTGTAAATCATATGTGTAAAATTGTTATTTAACGATATACAGATTTAGAAGTATATATTTAGATGATTTTTTAGTTATTATTATGCTATAAAAGCAATTTAGTTTTAATTTGATCATTTGAAATGAACTGATTTATTCAATTTGAGGGTTCTGTTTATTCCATTGATTATATTTAAATACTTAAACTAAGTATACTAATTTAAAATAATTGTCTTTTAAATAAAATAATTATATACATATTTTTTGTAGCAATGTTATGTTGAATACATTAATTGGCTAATTATATCTCTTGCTTTGCTAATAAAGTGTTATTAAATGACACAATTTAGAGTAATTTTGATATATTCACCCCTTACGTGTGTAATCGTTGATTATAATAATTTTGAACACATCTTTAAATATTAAAATTAATATATTTCAAATTATGCATAAGACAACAATTTACTACGCCATACAACTTAGAAATATTGAACTTAATTTTATGAACATAAACGTAATATTCTATTTTCAACATCTATAAATATTTAGTTAAAGAAATTATTTAAACTAATTATAAACATTGAAAATAATTTAACAAATGTATTGAAATATTTTGCACATTAATTTTTCTTAAAATATGTCACTTCGAAGTTTAAAAACAACCTTTTCAATTACAGTTGTCTTATATTTGCATGGTTCGTCTATTTGTCTAGCATGTAAATTGAGTTCTCCATTTAAAATCTCATTAGACGCAGGAATCTTACCTTTAAGTGTTTAATTCATAATTTAATTTTATGATACTGTCTTGTATGCACTATGTAAATTCATAATTCATATTTTAGAATTCGAAAGTGGCGATTTTTCATCAACTCTGGGAGTACAATCGAGGACATCGAGTAAGTTGCATCAGCTAAGGAACTCACCCCATTATATATCATTTATATTAAACTAAATATTAACAACTAAAAGTACTTATCAGTTTTTATTACTGTAGATTACAACCCTTTATATAGTTATATGTTTGCTTATTTTTTAAATTTAGAATAGAAAATTAACAATATATTTGTATACGTACTAACTACTTCATTCAAAATACACGTTTTTTTAATGAGATGTCCTTATTCTTTACGTAACTAATATTATATATTTATGCAATCGTTAAAAATATTGTTTATTTAATAGTATATACAAATCCTTGTGCACAATATATGTATAATCCTCGTATCTTGTATTGTCATAAAATAATCTGTAAGATAGTTGTAAACTTTAATTATTGCAAAACATTATGAAATATAGAAAGCTTACCAAATATTTTACTAACATTGAATAATTTATAATATACCCTTTTTGTTATTTTATTATTTTATTTTATCCTACATTTTTTCTACATTGTGTTGACCTTCTAAACAACCTTAGAAGGTCCGCATATATAACCTCCTATCCACTCATACGTACAAATTATTGCTGTAGCATTCTTTGGGGCACCGATTGAGGAAATGGCGGGAACAGCATAGGCTCCACAAAAAAGACGCATCCTCTACAAGGGTAGATAAAATAGATGAATAGACTGTCCTAATACGCTAGTAGTGTGTTTTCGTAATAATAATTATACATATATATGTACACATACGTATATTACCATAGTTTATGCCAAGTATGTACACAACTGTATACCGCTTTTGAGTTTATGGATATTCTATATGTATACACCGTGATATTAGTGTAATATGCAATCATAGGGAAATTATATATATATATATTTCTTGGTGTTTGTGATGATTCAACTAGTTAAATAAATCTGTGAATGAGAAAATATATACCCAATCGTTTTATAAGCGCGAATTATCATTTGATCGAAATAATAGATATAAAAACTGTTCGGATAGAATATGTTAATTCTTAAAATGTTGTGCTTTTATACTTGTATAATTGAATTTTTACTACATTAAAAGATGGTTCGCGCTTCTAATGCTATTAAACCGTTATTTATATATGTTTTCCTCTTCATTTAATACATAATTAATAATACTTTATGTTCCAAATGTGTGTGTAGAAGTAATGACCACCTCCAATTAATTGTGCACCAAGTAGATGAAACACTTAAACTTAGTTGATTTAGTCACTCGGTATATATCCGATTGTTTAGCTCACTACTATTTATTTAAATGTTACAATGAAGCAAATGTTGTTCCGTTGCATGTCTCACTGATAATATATTCATTCAGTTGCTCTTCACTTTCTGTCTCATTTTAATCAACTCGTGATATCATAATGTTCACTTTGATTTATTTTATCGATTATTATTAAAGATTAATAAACATTGTACTAAATATGTTTCAGATTTAGAAAATCTAGTTCTTATGTAATGTAATAAATCTATCAGATCTAGTTTTAGTATTTTTGGAAATGCCTTTCCAGCAATCTGCCTTTAGCGAATTCCTTCAAGATATTTTCTTGATAAAACAGGTAATATTATTAATTGATTTGTTTTTTAGATCGATTTTATAAATATTTAATTATTCGTTTAATTTAATTTATGTTCATTTTCTGTTTTGCTTGTTAAGTTTTTCAAGCAGATTAATAATACAATTTAGTATATTGTACAATATAATGATTTCATTAACAAAAAGATTATCTCGTTTTTATGTTATACAGAAGGCATTTTCTAACTTTTTATTTTAATTTCACGTGCCTATTCCTACTACACTTCGTTAAAGGCCACAAGTTCAACAACGGTTAGTATCGCTTGTTAAAATTAATTCTTAAAGACGTTCTTTTCCGTTGCTCGAAGTTTTCATTCATTACTTTTTGTTTACATGTGATGTTTATTGATAAATTATATGTTGGAGGAATGCTTTTCGATATTTTTTCCTTGTGTGTTTATTATGCTATTTTTGTTGGCCCCAAATCATGTGATAAAATTAAAATTCACTTACAGATGTGCTGGAAACAAGTTTTTGTCCGGAGACAGCTAGAATCATGTACCTATAAAGAGAAAAATATTATATATAAATAAAAATTATATTTGAGTTTATTATCTCTAGTTGTCTCCGTTTACGGAGTCATATTACTACAAATATTCACGTTTGATTGGATAACTTTATGACTCATTCCGTCAGTTAGTTAGAATGCTCATATTTCTGGTCTTTGAATTTGTATTACCCTTTACTCTTCTTATAACTCTAGGAGAACTTATCAGTAACGTTATTGTATGTGTGATTGTCTATACATCCAGAACTCGAAAGTGAGCCTCCGAGAAGTTGGAAAAGTTATCAGGGTCTTAGTTGGCGACTTCTACCAACCCCTCTACATGAACAAAGAGTTTCAGCAGCAACTGATTCAAGAGAGCCACGGACCTCGAGCTAAGGACCATACCGGGACCTCAATTACAGATAAACACTCCATCAGTGAGTCATTCGTTATTTTTGCATGCATCAAAATAAATTTAATCTATTATTGAATTTGGTAATAGTAATATGTTCATTTATCTTCTTCACTAGTTTCCAGAAAATCTACACTTAAAGGTGATATTTTTCTCATTAATTCTGTTATAATTTATAACTTTATATAGTTAATTTGTTAATAAAATTATAATTTTTATGCTTTGTAATATTCTGGACGGACATTATAAAGAAATTAATTTTAAAATTATACAACTATAGTATTGCGTAACATTTCAAATATTTTTTATTGCCCAAAAGTTTACTCGTATATTTTTGAAAAACAGTAATTTAAAATAATAACTCCATTCACTAAACACCCTTCTCTAACTGTTTCTACCTCAACCAATAAATAGTGATACAGACCTTCTTGCCGACTACTTTCATATGTTCGGTCATAATAATAAATAATTATTATTTATTTAACGACAATTTCATAGAAGAATATCCAAGTTGGAGGTACAAAGTAAATAAATTGAAATTATGAAGAGAATGATTAGATTTTTATTAAATTTTATAAATTTTATAAGCATTTTTTATAAGTGAACCAGTTAGTTTGTGAGCGACATTGTGCAGACAGAGTGTTCCAGATGTGGGGAGCATAATAGCTAAAGGCACCAGCAGCGCAAATCTGATTCAAGGATGGCACCTTTACGAAGCAGTTATGCGGGCGTACCAGATTCAATCCTGGCAACAGGAGCGAAGCCATCCACCACGGTCTCCACTTGGCATCAAGAGCCAAAGGCTCAGATGTTCGGTCACTGCCAAAAATATCCTTCACCGGAAATCCTCGCGTTTTTTTCAGGCGATGGAATTAACCCAGCCCATTCTCTTCACCAGATCATTATTCGTGCTGGAGACGTTGAAACTAATCCAGGCCCCAAATGCTGCATCTGTCAGACCATCATCAGGAGTAACTCTTCTCCACTGACATGCAGGTGCGGTGCCATTTGCCATCGCCAAGAAAAGTGCAGCAAGTTTAATAGTACTAAACAACTGAATGCCATCCGAAAATATCCTTCGCCGAAACCAAACAGCTTGGAAAAACCACCACGCTCGCTGGCAGACCTATCTTGACAGGACCCAGGAATCAACAACAAACCACCATAAAATGCCTAAAATGCTCCAAGCACCTTCCAACTCCATCAATTCTCTTGTCTGTAACACCTGCAACAAGTCTTACCACAAGAATTGCTCGAAGATTCCACCCAAGGAATTGGAACATTTTATTGCAAACAATGGGTGGAAATGCCCAAAATGTACCCCTAATGACCCGATTATCATTACAAACACAGCCCCCTCTACCAAACTTTTTGAGAACAAAGCTGAATACGTCAAGAGAGGTACACTCAAGATTGTCCAATGGAACGCAAACGACATCAGAACAAAGATATGCGAACTCAGAGACAGCCAGGCAATCCATAACATCGACATATGCGTCGTACAGAAACCAAGTTGAACGTAAGCCACAAGACCCCTCAAATAGATGGATACACCACAGTCAGAAAACTGGATTCATCATCAAAGGCGGAAGCCTAATAACCTTCATCATAGAGGATATCGCGTACCGGCACCTTGACTTCCTAGATAACACTCCCGGCAGTGAAACCTTGATTTACCACCTGACCATGTTTTAAAGTCGATCGTTTTTTACATGGCGGCCATATTGGAGGCTGTGCTCAAAATAACTTTCAAACTAAAATTAGCACTTTTATAATATTGATTTGAAATAATAATAAAGACAACTTATTTACATAGTTTACCTCGTCTAGCGCCGGGGATATCGAAATTTTATGTTTTCGAATATGGCGATGGCATCCATTTTAAATTTTGGCCATTATTTCAAGCTTTTCAAGGCTGACAGATTGACATCATGCAATTTGGAGTAGTACTATTCTAATATATCATAAATTAAAACAAAATACTGCAGACTAAAACAAATTCAAGTAAAAAATCAAAATTTCACTACCTGACAATGACAAGTTTGATCAGGTTAGTTTAAATTTCACCTGCACGCCAATTAGAATTACTTAGAAGTATTTACCTGTTATATTCTAGGCTATATATATAGCTGCACAATTATAGTATCTTAAATAATTTACAATTTAAAAAAGAAGAATAAACATTCTGGAATTGGGATGATGTAATTTATTAATTAAACAGCAAAACACGAAATTATAAAAAAATTATATTTACTATTGTTCACTCAGCAGAGATGGTCTGGTGTTTTCAAATGTGTCATTTATGAGCTTGTAGGAAAAATGTTTCAAAATTGAATTTCTTGTATCAAACTCGTATTTTTTCACAAAATTATATTTTTGTATAAAAATTGTATAACAAATATTTTGTATAAATAGTAATTTAGTGTATAATATAAATATGCATGAAAATCACAAATTTATCATTTATTTCTATGCGATATGCATGTCTTCTTTTTCTTTTCAGTTTTATCTGAACATTGTATATATAAATTCTATTAAATGCTATGCTATCTTTATTTTTTAAATAAAAAATACACAAAATAATTTGGCAATTCTCTTATTGATCTTCGTTTTTTGAACTTTTTATTTTCTTAATTTTGTTTAATTGTAATTGTAATTGTTATATTGATATTGTTTCTTGTTTTGTTAGTTTATAGGGAAAGATCTTTCAGTGAAAAAAAACTCATACTGACCTCTGGAAGAATACGAATATCTGACGAAACCCTTAATGGGTATTGTACTACTTAATCATTTGTGAAAATGCATGATTAACAACCTTGTGAATACAGCTAATGCAATTCTTAAAAAAAGTGAAGAGTTAAAGAAATCAGCAATTAAAAAACAGAGGTTCGAAAATTTAAAAAAAATCAAAGCTGGAAAGCCTACTTACAGTGTTATTAAAAAAAAATCGAGATACTATAAATATTTCATGTGAACTCCTTATTTTTAATTTTTAAAATGATGATAGTATTGATGTGTGTTATCCTACACACATCCTTAATTGAATATTATTATTATTATGACTTGTTGTCAGTGCATATTATTATTTTATTGTACCTAGTGTACATATTTACCCTTTATGCACATTAATATTCTATTTGTAATACTTAGTTACTGATGATACCTTAGAACATAGTAACTTTTTAGATTTATTATGTGTAATATAGTATTTTTCATAATTAAATTTTTGTATTAATAATAGATCCACTAAATTACATATATACTTAATTTAGTATAACCAATTTTACTTTTTAAGTTTTATATAAACAAATTGAAATTTTGCATCAGATTTATATGTACCTTTCTGTTTTATTAAAATCCTACTCATATACAATTGTCATGTTATGTTATAATTGTGGCTCATTTTTAATGTATTGTTGGTATTGCTTCTTTTACTTTAAGGCTGATGCTCTATACTTCTATCAGTATTATGAAATGATAATATCATTAATGTTGATCTTCAATAAAGTTTTAATTGAAAGATATAAACATATATTTCAATTAAACAATGTGATTGACAAGTAACTATACTTAAGTAGGGTCGTATAAAAAATATCTATCTCTATATTTTTATTACAAAATGGTAGACCATCCCTGGTTGGATTATTTGCTTAAGATTAGATTAGAGTCACTTTGTTGTGAATTTGAGCATCCACGAGGACCACATTGTGCATCTGACTAGGGCTAACCAGGCTTATTATTAGTGTATAATGGCTTTATCCATGTATAATTAGTAGTATTATTAATGTACCCCTTAATAAATTAATTTTATATACAATAGTTGTATATATTTGTACTCTAAGTGAATCTTAAATTACAATTAAATAACGTATTTGAAAAACTTAAATATAATTCTAAAATTATATATAGATATTATGGAAGAATTGAATAAATAATTGAATGTGTCAAAATGTGTCAATTTATGACAAGTGGCGGACCATCCCTAACTCTGAGAAACCTATCTGTTATGTACAGGCCAAGTTGCGTCTCACCATTTGTTAACTTTTTTATTGAAGTAGGATTAAGAAATTGTGTTTTAGAAATGGAAAAAAATTATAATACCTTCACGACGTATTCGCGTGGAATATCATTAAAAGGAAAATGAACTTATAGTAATAAAAATAGCAATGAATGGTAAGTATAGTAATAAAAATATATATTCATTACGTTATTTTTAAATCGAGTTGTGGATATTCAAATTAACATTTAATACACTTAATGTACACAAGCCACCCATTTAAATAGTTAAGATGATTTATTTGAAATATTAAAATATAAATTTGTAATGTATATGAAAAGCTGCAATGAGCATCTATTTAATTAAAATTAATCATTAATGTTACAATCAACTAATTCAGATATTAAAAATTATTTTACCAAAACGAAATTATTACGATGTGTCTTGTTGAATTATCTAACATTATTTACTGGAAGATATCTATCTATATAAATATACATAACGTAATCATCATACTTTAAATATTATTTTTTCAATATTTATTGCTTATTCTTTTCAACTTTATTTGTTAAATATACACTTTTAATAACCTTTTTGGACGAAATAAAATATGATTTATTCATTTGTATGTAGTAGTTGTCAATTAATATTTCTTTATTGAAAATGTATATATTCATTTGCAGGTAGTGACTCTAACAAAAATGTCAACTCTTCCAAACCTGGTAAGTGCCTGTCTCATTTTACTAATCATTTGTGTATTAGTCTTTTTTAACATATATATGATTATTTTAAAATTATATTGTTTGTAATTAGTATATTGATTAAGAAAATATCTATAATTGTACATAAATATTATATACCACGAGATAATATTGTATGCATTGATATTAAAATTATTTGAGGTGAAGAATTGAATATACACACATCTCTTTTTAATCGTAATATCTAGCAATGCAACTTTTAATTTAATAGTTTATTTATTTATTTTTAGACTTATTTATAAAATATAATTTAGCTCACTAATATTGACTTTTTGTAAATATATTACTAGCATAAATATTATATTAAATAACTTAAGGGAATTTGCAAATGCTATTTAAAATAACTCTTGTTTTTCACACGAGTAACAGGAATATATAATTATATATAAAATATATATATATAGTTTCATTAACTTGCATGTGTTCTGTTATTCCCTGTGCAATGTTTATTAATAATTATTATAAAAGGCGACCAATGCGCCTCACTAATACCATATCAATGTAAATAAATTTGAATTAAACGAAAACTAACAAA
>JAYRBW010071761.1:0-26302 GCA_036023295.1 Invenusta paracnida
TATTTTATTCTATATAGGACACATAGATTTAGGCTGAGTGGACTTAGACTGAATTAACTTAGGCCAAGTTGACTTAGGCCGAGTTGACTTAGGTCAAGTTTAATAAGGCCAAGTTAACTAAGGTTGAGTTGACTTAGGCCGAGTTAACCTGCTACCATGCCAAGTATGAAAATTTCATCTAGCTACTACAGACACAGTTTTCAAAATTATTGGTAAGAATTACAGTAACTATGTCTATAATAATTCATTTAAACTAGTCTGAATTAAAATTGTGTATATACACAGTTACAAATGATAACAAAAGTCAAACAGTTCCAAATATTGACCATATATATATATATACAAAGTCTAACCTTTTTAATCAAAAACTAGATAGACATATCAAAACTATGAGGGAGAAGAGATTTAAAAACTTCTAAAACAACATCCTCATAGTTAATTGGGTGTCCATAGTGGATGTTCATCAGAGCTAATGCTGAAAGTTGTAGGGTTGTCATTATGATGCTCTTAGCCATGGATGAAGGTGTAAAAAAACTGAGAAAGAATGCTCACATTCAGAGCTTGTTACAGGCAGGGTGCATGCCAGCTTAAGGAGATTGTGTACATTAGGAAGCCTTGTTTTGTTATACATTATCAATGTCTTTACCAGTCATGAGGGCCTGTCTTTTAGATCAAGACTTGATCATTTCCGTCGCCATATTTCCAATTTAATGTTGACAACATCTGCATTGATAAGGTCATCTCTGCACATGTCTGTTAACCTCAGTGAATATGGTGTCATTGGAAAGAGTATACATGACTGCAGGAATAAGGAACAGAAGTTTAGATGCTTGTTATGACAGCTTACTGAACCTGATATGTAGCTCCATCAATAGGTTATCTAGGAGAGGAATTTGCAATTGTCCAACAATAATATTCTTTTGACCTGTCTGATGGCATGTTTGCACACATTGTTTGCCTCTGCAATTCTGGGCAAGGTAGGTTCCACACTCACATGTTAAGAAAGCCGAACTGATTAATCAAATATTACCTAAGTAAAAGTCATATTAATAGCATTCTTAGTGAACTCTTCATCATAATGTTTTTCATTTGATTGTGTGTACGATTTATAATCTCAAAACAAATGACCAGGAATGGGAAGGCTAGATAAAAGTTCTTGTATGCTGTGTCCCGTTCTATCAACCATGTTTTGTATAATCCTATCACGATTTTTTGCCTCTGGTGCCCCTCAATTTTTTTGTTTGCAATATGCTCCAGCAAAGTTTTTTGGTGAATAATTAATGAAGATTGAGGTCATCTTTACTAAAACTGTTTGAATTATGGTTGTTTTACATGCAGAAACAATTGATAGATTGAGAATATAACTATTACAATGGATATAAACACCCCGATGGTTGATATTTCCAATGATTGCTGATACACCTTTTTTACAGCAGCCATGTTAGCAGCTCAATCAAAGCATTGACCATGTAGTTGTGTGATACTAAGACCCACCTTCTTGTAGAATGCAAAAATTGTATCCACTATTGCTTGTCCAGTAATACGATTCACTTGAAGAAAGTCAATGAATTCTTCACGAATATTGTTGTCTTTATCAATGAAACAAATACAAAGTGACATAACTTTGTCATTTTATGCTGTAACTTTGTCAACCATGTTTGAATGAAAACCAGCCATCTTTTTTCATCAATGGGATCTTCCTGAATTGTGGTGTGACCTATACATCAAACATTTCATTCTGACTTTGCATGCAAATATATGTTGCATTCTTTTAAAAGGGTTTTTCAAGATGTTTTTCCAAATTTGGATCATTCATTGTAAATTCTCTGAGTAGAGAAAAAAAATTCTCCACCTTTTCATTTGGATCTTTACTAAGAACATTTTCTCAATGGCCACATAAAGCAATTCCTTGTTGACCACAAAATTGCATGGCCTGAGAAATCTGTCTAAAATCTGATTGGCTACTTTAATTTATTATAATTTGATATTAGCTACTCATTACAATGGTTGTAGATGCAAAAAAATAATAGTAATGCAAAATCCATTCTCAATAAGGGCGCCTATACTAAAATGTCTCATTTTATATAGTGTAAATTCATTCACAAGAGGGGTGCCATTGCCTCAGCCAAAGGGGGTTGTTCAACCCTTTGACCCCCCCCTGGTGACGCGCATGTATATGAATTATGATTATATAATTTAAATGAATTATAAATACATATAATCCTTTTATGTTTAGTTTTACACTATTAATTAGTTTTAGAAAAATTAGGGCACACATTTAGTTTTGTGCTACCCTATTTAAAGTCATGCAAAGAACTGTTCAAAAAGAAGCAATTGTTATGACATAGTCCAGTTCATTACTGTATACAGTAATATAACTGATATAAACCTTATTTAACTATTTCAATCATCATCTATTACATATAACTATTTGTTTTTAAGATAAAATAGTTTAATTTAAAAATTTATTTAGTTCATTAATATTTTATATATTGGTGATATTCATAGATACATATAACATTAACAAATGCTTCTTTATAAACAGGTCTTTCCCTTAAAATAGAAAGGTACTAAATTAAATATATACCCAAATAAATATTCAATAAATGTATATATATAAATATTTGACATATAAAAAAAATTGTATATTTCAAACATTAAATTTGAAATTTAAATGAAGTAAATGAATT
This sequence comes from Invenusta paracnida, assembly GCA_036023295.1. Classification (NCBI taxonomy): domain Eukaryota; kingdom Metazoa; phylum Platyhelminthes; order Proseriata; family Coelogynoporidae; genus Invenusta; species Invenusta paracnida. The sequence continues at coordinate 2,691 of JAYRBW010071761.1, forward strand.
TAAACAAATTAATTTAAGACAGACAAAAGTTTATTATTTATCAAAATTAAAATTCAAGAAACTTTTAAAACAAAGTCATCTGTCAATTATTGACAGTTTATTTAAAATTACTTTATTTCAATTTTTTTAAATAATTAAATAATGATTTATCATATGGTTAAAACATGTTATATTATTTATTGGTCACACATTCAATTTAGCTCTATCCTACTTTTAGTGTTGTAAAGAACTACTTAAAAAGTGATTATTAATATATAGTCAAGATAATTATAATATAGGTAATTACAGTATATTTTAATATAACTGTAATGTAAAATATTACTCAATTAAAATTAATCTATATATATGTTATAGTAAGAAACAAACCTTATATAACTATTTTAATTAAGTACTGTTATATAGTATTATTTAATTTTAGGGTAATATTTATTAATTATCAATTGCATTAGTTCAATAACAATTTATATTTCATCAATATCATAGGTATAACTTTGACTATCACTTGATAGTCAAAGTTATACCTATGATATTGATGAAAAATGATATGAGATATATATGAGATATGATATCGATTGATAAAAAGAAGTGCTTCTTTTTAAACAATTATTTGTATTATTAAAAGTAGGGTGCTAAATGGAATATGTGTCATTTATGGTAATAGAATTTTTATATACTATCATTTAATTTAATCATCTTAAAGTCATATCATATACTCTACTCCTACTTTATATAATTTAATTAATTAATTAATTATTTATTTCAAATAATTATATATTACTCCATTATACAATTTACACATATTGAAATATACTAATGTAGTTTTATATTAAAACACATAGTATTTTGTACATTATCAATTTATTATAGAATAATTAATTATATAAATTATAATAGAAACACAACCACATTTTAAAAAGGTTTTTCAACAAATAACATATTTTTATCTACCACAATTCTTAACATAACAGAGAATTTTAAATTGCAAATATATGTTAATTTTATGATAAATAAGAAAATATCTGTATTTCAAAATTTTAACATATAGTAATAAACATTAGAATTAAAATGAATATAAAACTTATACTAGTCATACTAGATTTAGAGTTAATATACTTTAGTTTATTTCAAAACATTTTAAATGTAGTATATGATATATAAATTTTGGATATATAAGATGATTTATAGCAGATTGATTGACTTCCTGTAAATGTTATCCCAAACTACAAAGTACAATCCGTGCAATTTTGCATATTTGTTATATCAAGGATACTATCAAAAACTTGACTCTAAATGATAACATAATTCCCATAATTCAGTTTTTAATATATGTGATTTAAAATACTTTAAACCGTCTACATCTAGTATACTAGTAGTACTAAATTCCATTACTGATTATTTGAATTTAAGTTTATTAGACTGTCTTGATTTTATAGAATAATTTGGAAATTTATTTATATAAAAATATTGACTTTCCAAATTTAAATTTTAACTAATAATTACATGTATTTGACACCCTTTAAAGAAGTCTTATTAAACTTTTAGTAGGACTTCTCAGAAGTATATTAATGAATTCTAAATGAAAATATATTTAATATTAATAAACAAAAATAATAGTTTTAAAGATTATATTAATATATAAGATAATATTTATCTTATGGTCTAAATTTTGTATATTATTGTTAGAAATATTATCACAATTAATTTTAATTTTTCAATGAAAAGGTCATATCAAGATCTTAATAGTAAGTGTGATTTGGATGTTATTAGATTATTTGATTTTTGATCATTATTCTAAATACCTCCCAGAGTACTACATGTTTCCTTTAAGCACATATAAATAAATATACTTAATACAGACATAAATTATTCTATTTCAAATATAAAAATTTAGCAGAAGTTTTTGTCTGTTAAGTAGATCAGTAAACTATGGTATGCAATACTACATTGGCTTTTGATAGCTTAAAATTCAAAATATAGATTTAAGTATTCTCTGTCTTAAACAAGATGCTTTCAAATATGGAAATTTGTAATAGTCTAATATATTGCTTAAATTGATTATAATCAAATTGTTTTATAATCAAATTTATAATAACATGCATTACACCTTTTTATTTATTTGTATGGTTTTTCACATACTACTTGAAAGCCCAATAGTGGGCTTGATGGTACAAAGTAATCTCGTCACATGGACCAACCAAGCTGAACAGTCTAAGCCTGCAGCTAAACACTCTGCTCTGCTAGCCAGGGTTGAGTAAGTTGCCCCGGGTGGGATCATAACCCAGGACCTTCCGCACATTAGGCCAACGCTTTACCAACTGAGCTATTCACCCCCTTTGAACTTACATGTGTACAACATTATTTGCTCGAGTGATTCAATAGCTTAAATGGATTTTTCATTATGCAGAGAATAACATTATATGGTACATTAAATTGATTGAAATACTTACTAAATTTGAGTAAATGTATACCTATAATATACATACATATATGATTAGTAAAATAAGATATTTGCGTTAGAAATCGAATAATGAAATGAGTATAACTGATATAAGTAAAACTTTATCCTTTAAATGCATTAATTCTTCTTTATAGAAAGAGTAGACTTTTTTAGGATTTAGAAAAACAGAAAAAGATAACCACCTGTTATAATTATTAATTAATATTTATTAATTTAATTTACTTAAAAGTAATAAGGCTCTGCTTTACTGATCATTTTTATTTAAAATGTATATTCTAGAGTGTACAAAATATCACCTTGCTATTGTAATTATTATTAAAAAAATGTGTTGTATTTGACATGAACGCTAAATCATTAGGCACACATAAAGATAAAAATAAATCTTTGTAAAAGTTTTATATGATAAATTGACTATTTGCAGGATCAGAATTACTTGCATGATCAGTTAAGCAAATTCTATGATAACTTAGTTGAGAAAAGACAATAGTGTTTGATATAATGATAATTGTACACAAATATTACTTTTTTTATTGTATTCTGCCTTTACTAATAATGTGTTATACTTAGCAATGTTAAAGACAAGAGAAACAACTAAATGTCTAAACTAAACTTTTTTGTTTTGCTTAACAAAACAACAAAAGTAACATTAAGTTTTTTATTTTATTTTTATGTGGTGTCACATTTTTTTAATCATATCCTTGTTATACCAAGGATAAAATAAAACACATTTTGTTGTTTTGCTAGATCCTCTTGTCTTTACCAATAAAATGTTATACTTAGCCATGTTAATGACCAGAGGATCTTGCAAACTAACAAAAGTAGCACTATGTGTTTTATTTTATTTTTAAATACTGTCGATCAATTTTAATAATAAACTTATTATACCAAGGTGTTTCTGTTCGCATTTTTATGGGTACATTAATATTAGTAATTTAATAAATAGTCCTTATGAATCCAAAATCAGAATTATGATGTCTTTAAAAAAATACTGAATGAAAATAAATAGTCAACGGTGATTATAATGATCATTATATTAGATATATATTAAGTAGTAGGGATTTTAGTAGTATTTTTAACATACCGTTAGTGAATTTTTAGCATTCTTTTACGAATCATTTAGGAGTTTAGCGTCTTTTTAGCATACCGTTAGGCAACTCTTCGCATACTTTTAGGAAATCATTTAGGAGATTAGCATATCTTTATGACATTTTTAGCATACCGTTAGGGAACTCTTAGCATACTTTTAGGGAATCATTTAGGAGTTTAGCGTATTTTTAGCATAATGTTATAGAACTCTTAGGAAATAATCTCCTTAGGGATACCTTAGAATACTTTAAGGGATTCATTTAGGAGTTTAGCGTATTTTTAGCATACCGTTAGGGAACTCTTAGCATACTTTTAGGGAATCATTTAGGAGTTTAGCGTATTTTTAACATACCGTTAGGGAGCTCTTAGCATACTTTTAGGGAATTATTTAGGAGTTTAGCATATCTTTAGCATACCGGTAGGGAACTCTTAGCATACTTTTAGAGAATCATTTAGGATTAATGAATAATATTAGTTATAAATAACTAATAGGTTGTAGCATACTATTTACGCTGTCATTGACTAAATACTACTTACATAGTTATAAGGCATATCGCCGTCTATGTAAAGTAAAATTAATTTATATAAATATATATAAATGTGCTTCCGATTAAAGGATTAAGTCCATTTCTATCAATCATTTAGGAGTTTAGCGTTTATTTGGCATACCGTTAGGGAACTCTTAGCATACTTTTAGGGAATTATTTAGGAGTTTACCATATCTTTAGGATATTTTTAGCATACGGTAGGGAACTCCTAGCATACATTAAGGGAATTATTTAGGAGTTTAGCGTATTTTAGCATTCAAATAGGGAATCATTTAGAAGTTTAGTTATATAATTTATCAATTTTTTTATTTTCTAAAAATACAGTTATATATCTATACTACTAAAATTAAAGATAAGTAGTATTTATGTAACCTATGTATAATTGTTGCGTGTTTATGGTTTGCCTCTGATTAATATAAAAGTATGAAATATGGGTGTTCCAATAGGTTTCACCCTTAAATACGATTTAATACTGGTACATAATTCCAAGTTTAATTAAATTATTCCCGCATATTTAATAATGTCATGATGCATACGAAATTTGAAATTCTTTCGTAATTGGAATGACGCGCTCAATTTTTACATTACTAGGAGACAAATCGTGTTTTCTTATATCCCGCGCAATTTTAAATTTGAATTTGGCGCAAAGAGTTTTGTTTAAATAGACAAAAAAAGAGTAGAATGAATGAAAACAGACACGCGCCTTCTTTTTGATACTTTTACAGCCGTTTCATTGGTTGGAGTCTTGCTCGGTTCTGATTGGTTGAGAGGTGCGGGGGGGGGGGGTTTGGAGTCGTGCTCCACCTCCCTACTATTATAAGTACTATAAAAATTGAAAATATAAAAACACCGAAGTCTATTTAACTAATATTTTACTGTTTCTTACACGGCTTCGTCGTCAATGAATCGAGTTAAATATAGAATTATGCATAAACATATTATTAGTGAGATTAAAATGTATTACTGGGAATAGAGTTAAAATGAACTAAAGATTAAGAACAAGTTCGATTACATCATCAATAAATAACAAGAATTTAGGCACGAAATATACTAACCATTAAACAATAAAAGTACATAACTACTATAAATAATTACAGTAGTAGTTATGGTTGTTGACGCCTGTCTTAAAATAGATACAAGCCGAAAATTTAAAATTGTAAGATGAGAGACATCTACTGTTATACATCGTTTATTGATAAAAGTAAAATCGCCCCTGTGGTGTTAAAGGAAGGTGTATTTCTTTCGATATCAAATGCTATACAAATTGAGAAAAGGAACAACTTGACTGAAATATTGACGTATTCAGAAATTGTGCTTAAAATTACCGTTATCATTTTTTGTCGAAGGAACTCAATACTTATTTGTAACTTAGAGAAAAATCGACCGATACATTTCCGTATTACAAATAAAAATTTATATTCCAAACGATATCGTAGATATAATATACAAACATTGTTTATAAAGATGAAGTTACAATTCCAAAATATATTTTAGGATTTCAAAATTGACGAACCGAGAAGTATCTTTATGATAAATCAGCTTCTGTCAACAAATTATATGCATTATTGATTAAGAATTCAATATTTTTTATTATAGAATAAAGATATTTTTAATAATGTAACTTAATTTATGAATGTTGCATATTGAATAAAAAGGCAAAAATTTATTAACAAATTTAATAAGCGAAACACTATCCATTATATTTTGTATATACTCACCCTATATTATAAACGAATAGATTGGTCATAAACAATTTTTATTAATGGAACTATAAATCTAAAGCGTGATATAGTTTAAAATATATCTTATAATATTCTACATATTCTAATTCTCGTTATTAATAATTATATTAAATGATTTAGAATATAAACAATGTGGTCATTAATTTATTAAAAATATCTGAGCCCGTTGCATTCAGGATTTGATAACATTTTATATTAAATTCGCAAGTACTAAATAATATATATAGTAGAAGCATAGAATTAAGTCAGAATTATGTGTGAAAATATATACACATATTTACGGCCTACGTTTGATTAAAGTATATTTAATTTGTTTGTGCCTCTATGTAACATTAGCTATTCCTGATTTTAAATACTATATGCAATGTACTTCCTTCAGATTTGAAAAAGTTTTTTACATTTGAAGCAATTAATATCATAGCTACTATGGCATGCTCTGACAGTTTACATTTTCAATTATCTGTATTTTATATTTGTTTGATTGAGAAAACTTATATAATTATTGAAATTATATATACTTATGAATTATTACAGTGTATGCATTTTATCATACCTTGCTTTATTAAATTAATCTTTAAAATTAAATAGTTTTTAAATATTTGGTACCTATAAAACTTAGCAGCAATATTAATCAAAAAAGCGTTTGCCATTACTTTTTTTTATTTAGATTTATTAATGCTTCATATATTATACATTTACAATCGCCTAAAAAATGATTGCAACAATTCACACAAATATGAATGAAATTGATGACACTGTATTATTTTACAAATGTACACTTACAATTATAACTAAATGACAGATTATTTTGTAAGTGAAGTTATCTTGCATATTTTGTATATTTTGTTTATTATAGGTTGCATGAGTTGTTAGCTCTTCAATCAGTCCGCTTACTTTTCCAGTTTGACATTTTCCGGCGCCCAAGAGGGGCACATGCCAGCACTACTCGCCATGGTTAGCTATAAATACTTGACACCAATCCCAGCGGTTTTAATAATGGTATGTCCCAAGTTATCGTTTTATTAATCCAGTGTTGTAATCAACCTATATTCATTTATTTATTTATTTTGTTAGTTTTAGCATTTCTTTACTTTTTTTAAAATATTTCAACCATATAAGGTTTAATTATATAATACAATAGTAAGCTAAAATGACTAGTTAAACAATAATATTCAAAAATTTATTGTAGTTAAAATATGGTTTAAATTAACGGACAATTTCTGATTTTCCGAAAAAAATCGTAATTAATTAAAATGTTCAATAAAAGTTATATTCTACTTACTCTTAGTTAGTAGTATAAATATATCATTTTATCATTTTGATGAATCCTTGGTAATATTTTGACATTATTTCATGTTTAATATGGTTTTCATCTAGCATTATTATAAAAATATATATTTAATAATTATTGTTGGATACAACTATTAATATTGTTTAGTTAGACACATACAAATGCATATTTGAGCTTTACAGTGAACAATATTAAGTATTTTTATTATTCTTGCTATTTTCAGATAAATATTTAGTGTATTTTTTGAAATTATTTAGCGATAAAATACGCAATGATTTAATTGTACTCTATTATGAATTTACAGTATAGTATAAAAATGATAATAGAGTATGTCTTAATATTCAAACGTATATTTTTTAAATCTCTAAATAAATTTTTTACTTTTTATAATTCATAAAAAGCTTAAGATTAATTTTCAAGGGTTATCGAAACAATCAGCTTAAAATTTACGCTTTCAACTGCATTTTTCTATTGAAAATACATTTTAAAGTTATGCAAGAATGTGGATTTTGTACGGAAAACAGGAGTAAACTTTTCTATCCCCCATTCCTCTTTGATGGATAGGCCATTCTAACATTCATCTTTCAACTCTACGACAACGTTTTCTATCTCATCGAACTTTCGGGCTTCGCTTTCGCTGTCATTGCCGGAATGGCGGTATGCAGTCTACTCTATCTTCGTTGGACTCAACCGGACCTGCCTCGACCCTTCAAGGTCAGAGAGAGAACTGCTTTCATGTCCATTTGTGGAAAGATTTTCCGCATAATTTATACAAGATCATTATATTGTGTTTTTACATTTTATTCATATTTTATTCATAGACATTGTATATACATACACTACAGGCCAAAAAGATTGCCAAATATTTAATAACAACGTGTTACAGATAAGCACAATTGATTTGTTTCAAATGTAGATCACTAAAAATACATAATATAGTAGGAGACGAAAATATGTCTCATTGCTAAATCTAGTAGATGTATTTTATCGACTTGTTAACTTGGAATTTACAGTTTTGTATAATTTATAAAAACTAAATTTTACCATTCATTATGCCAGTATTATATTATTATTATCTTTACTAGAAATCAATGATTTGCTTTGCAATTAATTGCATTTCTAAGTAACTGCCGCAATTGCTTTAACCTTTACGAAATGTTTAACCAACTATTACCTGAATCAATGGTAACACCGACAGTTAATAATTTATCTAGTATGATGAAGTATAAGCATCATATGCAAGAAAAACATTTTTTCTAAACAATTTTATTTCTATTATGTAAGCATATTTGCTCCAGAAATTACTTTTAATATAACAGTAATATTATCGAGGGATTCTGATAGAAAACGTAAGGTTTTTACCTGAATAATCTAAATAATATGGTGGCTCTTGAAGAGAATTTTTCAATATCTACATAATGTATAGAAAATATCTATTTGCCTTATATTACCAAATCTTACTGACACAAGGTAAATATAATTCAGTAGAATGAGTACTAGACTAAATATAGTATATTGTCCGATATTTATGATTTTAATAGATTGTAATGTTTCCCTCCAATATGAAATACAAATATAAAAAACGTAAAATATTTGCTGGTAGCCAAAATGTCAATAAAATTAACATTCAAATATTAACATTTATTCACTATTTAACATTATATATTATTAAAAAATTTTTAGGAATCTGTATTCTAAACAAATTATTTACAACACAATGTTAATGTGGTGGTTCCTCTAGAGTACAATTTACATAATGACATAAATTTTTAAAAATAATGTGTGTGTCAAATTGTTACTTTATAAATTGAATCTTGTTGTAAAGGTATATACGAACTTTATACAGATTTTCATGTATATATGCGTAAATCTGTGTAAAGCTGAAATGCATATTTTATTACCATAAATACCTCAAATTTTTAATCTATTGTTTAGTTTTCTGCTAATAAAAAATACATATTTTTAATATTATCACTTCAATCGAAATTATCATTTGAAGTACCCATTATATCATTATCTAAGGATTTATTGTTAATATATTTTTGAAATTGTATTATAGTTATGAATGCAAGATATATACATACATTCATGCTTCTGTGATCATGAACAAAATATAATTTTGTAATAAGTGTATTTTTAAGAGTAATTCTATGCAAATGAGTCTTCTTTTATCGGTGACTTCATTTCTCAAATTCTTGAACTAAATATATTTTAAGGCCTAACTCCAAACGTTAGAAATCTAAATAAATTTTAGTAAACCCCCTCGCGATTTTGTCTTCAGTAGTAGTAATGCATTATTCTGATGAATTCATCCATTTTCCTGTATTCATTAACGTCAACGATATTATGTCGACTGGAAAGACACCATTCGGTAGAACTTTATTCTTTACTTTTTTTTATGCCGATTTATTTATAGATATTGGTAATGTTTTTTATCAAAATAGCTGTCTATAGATTTACTTTACATCGTCCAAAGCTTATTAAAAGGATATTACTAATTCTCATATTTAGGAAGACATGAAACTGCTTAAATTAACAACATTTCTACACTTTAGTTTTTTTTTATTTACGTTTAATCTACGTAGTTATACATTTAGTAGTATTTATTGAAATTGGTGCTTGAAGTAGAAAAAGTTAATAAATTTTATGAATTATTTATATGCAATTCTGTTATAAGATGTAAACAATCACTTGAATCGTATTTTATAAAAGAGCCGACTGTGCTACAATTTTATATATAGAGAATAAATTTTGAAAAGTGATAAAGCTAAATATTTTGGAGATAAATTCCCTAGTCATAGATTGGTTAGTATAAATTTACTATGTATTTTAAACCAGTAATACTATTAATATATATGCATGTTCATTGTGTTCCTAAATTTATAAATATTGTGAATAATTTAACTGACGTAAAAGCTGAGTCTTACATTACTGGTGAGTTTGACATAATTATCTCATGGAATATATATAGTTTCTCGCTCTATTTACTAAGATGTCGATTCAATTTACTGTATACATAATTTATCCATGATAACCAATTTACAAATATGAATATTTCATTTATATAATAATTCTTTCAATTTACGAGATATAATATTACTCACCGATATAATCAATTTATAACAATTGTAATTATGATTACGTAATGCATAATTAATTTACCACAGAGTGCATGAAATTTACCTGTTATCATTTTAAATAACATTACGTACATTCTATTTACAAAACGCAACACTACTTATAATAATAAACGATTGAATTTTACTTACTTCCCAAAACTAAAATTAAGTATTTACAAAAGTATTATTCAAGTTATAATTTTAAGTATTTTATTTATACAATCTATTTATCTATGTACAATGACCCTGTTAACATTAATGATGTACGATGATGCCAGACCTCATCTTAACACTGTTGTTCCTGATGTACATAAACACGTTTTCAACATTCGTAAATGTTCCCAATACTCTTCTATCCTGAACCCTGTCGAACATGCACACAGCTGTTTCAAAGCAGCAAATGGCAGCGGCAGTTAACTCAAGAGGAAATTCGAGATACTTAAAACGAACGTCAAGATTTAGGATTGTATCTTGGTCAATGGAAAAGTATAAAATATAGAATACTTTGTCGTCTTGCCATTAAAGCAATTCAGAATGAAGTGACTCGAATTAAGTGTTACAGTGGTGTAATCTTATATTCTTCCCAATTAAAGAATGTCATTTCAAGCCATTTTCTAAGATTATTTAATTGATTGACAATTTTTTAAATTAATTTTATTAATTATATTTATATTATATGTTTATTATACTCATTATACTTTTTATACATCATATGACTAATTTAACATGTTTAATTGCTTAAAATAAATTATATTAATTTTAATAAATAAATTGTTGATAAAAGTATAATTTGGCATCTTTATTTTAATATTGGTAAACTATAGAACTTTGCGTTAAATTGATCTTCAATCGCAGATTATTCAAGTATATTTTTTCTATATTTAACAAAACAAGTTCAATAACCCTAGATGAAAAATTGGGGAATTGAATTGATATTTTTAATCGAATAAATGATATTATTTAATTCCTTTTGAAAATTGTTCATTATATTGTACATCAATAAATGTACTATAATAGATTAGATTTAAAATTAAAATAACCAATTATTTAGAAATCAAGGTATGTGATTTTGTATAATGATTAATGACTGTTATAATATATCCACATTAAAGCTATTAATTACTATTTCAGGAATTATTTTCTCTAAAAGTTTCTTTTGAACATATATCGCCGTACGGTTTTTAAAAATATTTCCTTTGTTTGGGTCAAAATATCTAAGTCTAAAATAATTTAAAATGACTATATTGGAATTACTTTTTTAGTTCTTTTTTGTATTTATATTGTTTTAAATTCTTGATGTTATTGTACACATTTTAATTTATTATTTTTGTATATTTTTGAGTGAATTAAGAAAAAAATACGCAATTTAATTGACTCTTAAAGCAGCAGCGTGTACGCGATTCTCACGATATTTATACATTTATTTGCGTTATAAAAAAGTTTTTCATTCATATATATTCCCGGATATAACGGAAACTAAAGTGTATATTTACTTTTATTGAAATTTAAAGGCGCTTATCTACTTTATTGTCACTGTATTTCAAGTAAATTTATTTTTCCTTTTTAAAAAGAAGTCATTTTCAGATGAATACTCCAGCTGTAGAAGCCTCTAATTTACGCTTGCGTTATCATCATTAGTGAATAGATAATATGGTTTTGAAGGATAGTTTTTGTTTATATACATGTTACTACAGGATGATTCTGAATAATCCAAGTATGTTGTAACAAAATATTTTTTATATCTCCAATTGGAAAATACAGTTAATTTTTAGAAAAGTTTAATAACCTTTCCTTGCTTTTTCTGCTTTATATTATATTGCGGTATGCGCACAGCTAAAGAAGGATTGTTGAACTAATTCAAATAACGCTCTCGTTCAAAATTCGTACAAGCATTTGTGGAATACGAATTTAGTTAATAATGTTTTATTTGAAGACTACATTTCACACATAACACTGAGAACAGATGAAACATTCAATTATTTCTTTTAAAGTAATATCTTGAAAAAGTTACCTTATGAAAGATTAGATTTTTATACTTTCGTATTTATGTATGTTAGCTATTTTATTTATTGTTGACATTTTAAACATAGCATTTAAAATTATGGTAGATAAATCTAATTTAAAAAAATCAATTCTTTTAAAACTTATATAATTTTGTTATTGGTAAGTTTTAAACATATAGTACAGTTTTAATTTTATAAAGAATACTATATTTTTTGCATATGTTAAAACATTAAATAGAGGTACGTACGAAATTACATTATACTTAGCTATATAATATAAGAGTAAAATTGTTACACATATCAGTCATGTTTACCTCACGCTAGTTACACTGTATTTTAAATGTCTTCATTTTGTGTACTATGTTATACTCTTTTAACAGTTTGTAACTAAAACAGCTATTGTTTAACTATAAATGTGCTGTATATTTATTTATTGATTTGAATTTATTATTATTACGAAAATATTATAGACAATTAAAGATTTTTATTCACGTAAAAACTTATTGAATTTTATCCAGGTATGTATTCATTATTCACTACATATACGTATACGTATGTTTATAGGTATACATACAGCCAATATCGTATGAAAAGATATGGTCTGCTATATTCCGGAGATGTTGTATTAGAGATGTCATCAAATATCTGATGAGAAATTCGCTCCCCTGGGAGACGGCTACAAGCTCAAGAGAGAAATAGAGAAGACTGACTACCATTGCAGAACAGACGAGTATATTCAACCAATATTTTATCATTGGAGCTTAATTGAAGATAGAAAGGACGTTCTGAATAAAAGCAATTTTTTGCGTGTCATAAATACTCATAAATAAATGAGGTCACCATTATGCTATAAAAGTGGTATAAATATGTATTTTTATGGATTTATATAAATATTAGATAAAGAAAAAAGAGGATAACGTTGATTGTAGATATATATATTCATTTTAAACTCCTGTGTCATGATTCGATTAACTAGGTATATAGTTCATATTGAGATAGCTGTATATGTATATCTCTTTTTTGTGTTTGCATTTCTTTCCATTTTAGGAGCTAGAGAAGTCATGACTTTGATTATAGCAAGTTGTATGAAGAGGTCAAGAAATTATAGCAACTAGTGGTCGGTACTAGTATTCACATACTTATCAATTCTGTTTGGTATAAGCCTCTTTAATTACTCTTCGAATTCTAGCAATTAAATATATATAACAAAATAATTATTTAATTACAAGGTTCAGATATGTTCCATTTTATACTGTACATATTTATTGCTTAACAAAAATTAACGTACATTCGTAATATTGAAATATATTCGTATTAAATAGAGATTCCTATAATCAAAATATCAATTGTTTAAGTTATTTTAATATATGTACGTTTTTACATACTACAAATAATTATACAGCCAGAAAGGAAAGATAAATTGATTTTATTATGTACTCTTATTTACTTACAAATTGGAATTTCGGACAAAATTGTAAAACAAATATGAACAAAATATAGCAAAATAAAACAACGTCTGAACTTAGCGTTGAACTTTTCTTTGATGCTTCCTTAGATTTAATAAATGCAATCCGTCACTGTAATTTCATACTAAGCTAAATTTGTTTTAAATAAAAAATTATGAATATAAAAACATAATTTACACACAGTCCATGTTCCATGTACTTTTGAAATACATTGACACCTGTACCTACGTGTTTAATAATATGGGAATATAAAATTGCAGTGAAACAAATTGCAGCGTGCGACAAGCGCATATAGTTATTTCCAATATACTAGAATTCTTAATTTCCAGTTCAGTAAATATATTATACTAAACCAATAGGTAGTCAGTAACTATCGTAAAATAGGTAATAGGTACACATAGTTTTATATACTTCAGATCATAAATTGGTTGCGTTTTTATTATTTTCGAATTAACCTGAAGAATTATTCATGCCCACATATACTCCAGAATAAAGATATCCGTAAAGTAACTATAAATTCATTTTAATTAGTGCATTTTTATGCTGTTATTCTCTCTATTTTTTACATCATCTACGTTTGATATAGCAAATATGCGGGATACAAGAAGAGAGACGGAATGAGGTTTAATTATTCTCCTGTGTTTCATGTACCTCGTGTACAAAAATAACCCACTCGCATGAAGTGAGAACGTAATTTCAGAATTTGGAAATTCAATTTAAGACTTTACCTACCTTTTCCTGCATCCAGCTACAACCCTCACCCTTATCATTTATTGTTATTCTCCTAAAATTAAGAACATGTGCCGATCTCCTAAAATAAACACAGTGTTATATTATAATTATTCACTTTTCTTTATCTTCTGCTATGTATAGCAACATTGTATCTCATTGTAATTGTAGTGTATATTTTATGAATATATCTAGATTGGCAGACTGAGTTTAAATTAGAGTTTATTTTATAAAAAGATAAAGGAATATTTTTATTTACATAAACTGTGCATAATATTATCACTGTAATGATTTTTCTTCTTATATAAAGAATCAGTTCGTTTTACATTCAACTATGAATCTTTTTAACTATGACTCTTTTAACTTGATTTTTAAATCTCCTCAAAACAAACTTAACATTTACAGCATTTTTAATATTTAATTGTTGATAGATTGCTTTTAGTTTTTAAATCAATATACGTTTTATTAGCTACCAAAAATAACTATTATAAGATTGAAACGTTTTTATCTTATAGTTCCTCCCGTACTAATGGTAATCTTTGCTTATATACTGTAAAAATGCAATTTTAAAATTGTATTTATTAAAATTTTCTCAATTTACTCAAAGTTGTATATGATATAATTGTTGTTTATACAATTTAATGACAATGTCGATTGAACAATTATTTTTTCTGCGAATCACAAGAATATTTTTGGCTTAAGAATTAGGGTTTATTTAATTTTTCTTTATCTTTTTTTGATTACATAAGTACAAATTACATATCTTCTAAATCCAACAGAGAAATTGTGTTAGGTTAGTTTTGGTATAAATCTATCAACCTATCAACTTATAGTGCATTCGATTTTAACTCATCTTAATATTAATGAACTTTATAACAATTAGCCATAGATCGACGTTATTACTTTCTAGGCTTACCACTTTTAGTATCACGTTAAGACCGTTGTTATCTCTTACTAAACTATACCCAATAGGGGGTTTATAGTGCCAAATCCCCTTATTTAAGCGTACTATACTTATCACTATCTGATATAGAACATATTAAATATTTAAATCATTTGTGTCTGTTTTTATTAGTTATAGGATGTTATAATTTGCTAAAATGTATGAATTGACGTTCACTATGTTATATTATATTGTTCATATTTTATAGCACTGGTACTTTGTTTTCTATAAATAAATTTACTCTAATTTACGAGTATGTGTATTATTTTAAAATCATTTTATCTTTGAATTATGGTACTTCGGTATTTTAAAAATAACTTTACAAAAATTATATATTATTTATATTAACTTAATAACTTAAAATAACATTTTATTTATAAAATATAAACATGGTACCAATTAATTCTTAGTTAATTTTACAATTGAATCTACAGCATTCATTATACAGAAAATTTAAAACGCATAATAGTCATTAATGCAAAGCTATATTTAGTTTTCAGGTGTCTTTTGTAGCTACAGTATAACTGTAAATTAAATTTATGTTAATGGTATACTTTCGAGAGGGTACACTAAATGCACTTTTGACATCCATAACTCTCCCTCGATTACCATAAAATGCTTCTCAATGCTTAATATTTCTGTTTAGATTTTAGTAATAAACAATTAAGCTCTTAAATGTTTTATTTTATAAAATAATTAGTGATTATATACTTTATTTATAAGTAGAGAAATGATGTTTTGTTTTTGCACTGGAAAGAGAATTATAACTATTCCAATATTATCAATAGTTCGCATATATGGTATGATTGGATTAATTTTTGTTATACCCTATTTTGATTAAATTTATTTTCATCGCAAATTTATTGTTTAAATAACTAAAAAATAATTAATTAAAGCAAATGTATTTGTTAACGTTATTCATGATAGCCCTATATTAGTAATAACCGGCACAATTCAAATGTTTGTAATAACATTTATGAGACAGGTTTGGGTAAAATTATGATAATTATTGCTATTTGCATTAATTTATATCATAAAAATAATTATTTTCGATATAAGACAATTTATTGGATATTAGTTTTAAACTAAATATTTTACTAATATATAAATTATAATAAAGTATAAACTGCTATATTTTACTACATGACTTTGAATTTAAAATAAGGTTAGTTTATACTGAAATTATTAACAATATGATACGTTATTGTAAATTTTGTATACTTTTATTTATTAGTGTTATGCGTAAATTATTAAAAATAGATACACCAAAGGTTAATCGTAATATCATAAGAGGATTACATACACTTCCTATAATCTTTGATATACATTATATTCTAAATCTAATAATAAAGATTTAATAGGAAAATAAATTCTAGTATTATATTATAAACATTCGACTAATGCTATATTACTAAACATATATATATATAAAAAAATCATTTTAGTATTAAGTAAATAGATAGGAAATCATATTTTAGTGACTACCTTCAGTTGTTTTATTGGTATATGTAAGCTAATTTTTCTGTTCTAACTTTTCCGTTAAATTAGATTAGAATAAAATTATTATGAATAAAGACAATTAAATAGCATAGTTTAGTGTAGACACAATTATTGTTTTAATGAAGATTTATATATATATGTGTGTCTATGTGAAAGTACATTCAGTATGTATCCTTTGCGCATCAATTAATTCAGTCAGTATATTTTGGAATAAGTTTAAACTACTTATCTGTACTATATATATATATTGCAATATACATATATGTATATAATTATATATTAAATATATTTATTTGTGTAAACTATGTAATAACATAAGCATAATTTTATATTGAAATATAAAATATATGCACCGCAAAGTATCACAGTTAATAGTTTTATGAAAGATTGCCGTTACTTTTTATTTTTATTTGCAAATATATATACATATATTATGTATTCATTTTTATTAATCGTTATTAATGTGATGATTGGGAGCATATTACCCGTATACATAAATTCTATAAAATTTATAAATAAAATATAAACATATATTTCTTATACAATTAATCTTTGTAATGTGTATATATATAGAAGTAAAGTTTATTCGAAAACTATTTCGTGATTCACTTGTTTTTTGTTTTTAATTAATATTTGATGTATACGTAAATCTTTTATTACTTTGTATATACTCGTACCTAAATATGTGCATATAGGCCTATTGATATTATATCTCCAGCATAAAACAGTCACATTTTTCCTTTTGGCTTACTTGTAGTTTCGCATTTCAAAGGTTTCACTCCGATAGACACTTTCAAAGACTTGTTTTTTTATTCTCTTATAATGAATATTATATTATAGACCAGTAATTTGAGAAAAATATGGCGTTCATTGTTTATTGTCATTATATGTATACGTATATTTTTGTATGTATACGTTTGGTAACTGTGTCTATATTTTCAATATTTCTTTAATAAAGTATACAGCCTTTGAAATAATATCCAGATAAAAGGTTTCTCGTGTTCAATTATGTTGTCATTTATAACAATTGTCTTGTTATACGAAAGCAACCTATGCCTACTTGGAAATACACCTTACTCCTATTGCTTTTGATATTTTTTATAAATTCATTCGTATCATTACGATTGAGTAATTATTGACTATTAGTTCGAACTAAGGCTATAGTTCCAACTGTATAATGACTGATCTTTTAATTTAGTCAATACCACTTTTTTTATACCTAAGAACTTTTATGAACTATTGATTTAAAAAGGAATAATCATAAAGCAGTTTCTGTTGTATAATATGTTATATTCAGATAAAGTAAGTATCTTATGATCGCAAAAAAGTTGACAGGAGGCTTAATTTTGTAAATTGAAAATATTTCATACTACTTAATAATATATATATATCCATTTATGTTTTATGAAATGAAACGATATTCTATCATAAAATTTTACTCAATGCAATAAAATCGATAAAGACAGAAACTCTATTCGTTTATACCTTACTTCCAACTAGATTTACAAGAAACAATCTTAAAATGTAATTTTAAAACACTTCTAGATCATTTAAAAATATGTATTTAAAATATACTCACAGTGAATAAATTACAAAATTCTTTTATTAAAATTTAATTCAATCATATTTTTTTCTACTAATGAATAGCTTATATCTAGTTTTTACTATATAGTCTTAAAGAACAGTTCAGTTACTACATATATTTATAATTAGTATTTATATATTTTTTAATTGTATAAACGCGGAGTAACAAAAGTATAATTTTAAAATGGAATTATAATATTATAAACTAGAGCGTATCCCTTATAGAAATTAACGGCAGTATTTCATAAAACTCCATTGACAAAGATAAATATTTTTATGTGGAAATATATAATATATATTTGTATTTCTTTGTATATATATGTAAGTATTAAGACTAAGTGTATGATTTGGAAGGATTACCATATAAATGCATAAACACGTTTTAAACAAAATGAAAATACATGGAGGAATACATTGCTTGTTTATTTTATTATGAACCAGTCTATAATTAGTCTAAATATTTTCAAACTCATAAATATTAAATAATCTTTCGGATATAATTGGATTAAAACCCTTTATTTTATTTTTAATCATATTTTTATTTGGTTATTTGGTTCCAGCTTGTTATCTACGTATTTAAAGGCAGGAAATTAACCCACTAGACTGCCACTTATCTTGAAATGTTAACTATAAAATTAAATTCTTATACTTCTATGTATGTGGGTGGCATGCTAAACAGCATACATTAAGATTTATTATCTCTAGCATGGCATAAAGTAATCTTTGTTGTAAATTATAGATACAATTTCTATTATTACTCTATAATCTAAATATTCAACAGGATTTTAACGTTTCATTTTAAAGGTCCCAATGCACTCAATTTTTCATTTCAAATGCAATCTACCTATAATGCCTCTCATCTCACTGACAGCTACCGATATTTGTGCCAATTCTATTCCTGGTCCTCGACGTCTTTATTGGTACTCTAACCGTCTACCAGAAACCGACGGAATCCTTCATCAGTCTTGCTATCATGCTCTTTGGTGTCCCCATCTACCTCGTCGGAATTGCGTGGACCAAAAAGCCAGAAGTGTTTGTCAAGGCATTCGGTAAGTACGCAATGCATCAAAAGATTATTTAAACTATTATTCCACATCTACTTCCTATAATTTAGCAACAACAATCGTGTATAGACAAAAAATAAATTCATAACAGTTTGAGTCATCGTATATATGCTCAACCAGATGCATATAACTATATCAACTAAAATATCGAATTATATCAAACAATACAGGGACTTAAATGTAGCGAACTAGATAATGAATGCTTTTATAATTATAAACATTTTAAATAGTTATGCATCTAGTTGAGCCCCGTATAATTATATATTCTTTTTTTGCCTTCTTTATTTTACTGCATATTTGAGAATTCCTAAAAGCATTTCGTAGTGCATTAATCAAAATTAAATCATTCAATCTCAGCTAGTCTACCCATCTTGCCACCGCACCGATGGATGACGTGCAAACGTAACAATCTATGTCATACGCAATAAATCATTATTCAAAAACTTGACTTTCAATCAATTTAACCAGAAATTATATTTTACATGGTTAACAAAAATTACGTATTAATAACATTAGAATACCGATATTGCAAATAATATTAAAATGGTTTCATAATTTTATCAATATTAATAATTTTTCAATACCATATTAATAGCCTTCTTGTACATATATCGAAAAAAAGTAATATGATAGAATATTTGTATGCTTCTTTAATCTATCTTAATTATGCCTATAAGGATTCCAAAGTAACTATAGTTATTTTGTAAGTTTATTTACATTAGGTTACAAATTATGGCTTATTTATATGTTTACCTTTTTTACTTTGCTGATAATTAATCGAAAGATTTTTCCAACTATACCTACATATATTCCTTCTTATAGTTTTTTTGTGTATCAATAAATAATAACATCATTTCTGTCATCTCTTGAAATGTTTCTTACAATTTTATTATTTATTATAAACACTTATAATAATTGAAAACAATAATTAATTTCACCAGCTTTGTAATCTGCATATTTTGTTTCTATCCAATTCTTTAGATATAAATTTATTGAGGATACAATTACTAAAGCTCTTTTAATATAACTTATAATATACATTCGAAATATTGAAATTACAGTCCACCTATAGAAAATAAGACTTAATTCTAACGTATGTTACTGAAAGTCAAGACATTTGTGCAGGTGTTCAACCCTTATTAGAATCAATCATTGATTATACTCAGTTTAATATATTGTATATATATGTATAAATCTGAAAACTGGCTTAATTTTTTCACTTATATATACATATACTCGTATATGTACATATATCAGTTTATTATACATGATTATTTTATTTAGAGCTTGAAACGCTCAATAAATAGTATGAGTTGCCAATATACATTAGCAATTTGTATTAAATTTCATTTAAATTAGTTTAAGTAACACTCTTCTAAAAGTTTTTTTAATTAGTAATTCAAACCAAATTTTTTTACCTGTAAAAGTCAACAATAATGTTTATTAAAGAGTACAAATAAACTATACAAAGTAAACTGATACCAGTTTACAATTAAACCTATAATTAAACAATTTTCGTTTACTGTAACGCACGCTAATATATGTATATGCATTTTAATCTTTATATGGAAGTACATTTCCGTGAATATTCATACATTAAACATAAACAAATGACATCTAACTGCATTTGACACTATAATAATGGGTTTACATTTGTTTCGTTAAGAGAACTTTCAACAAATTTGATTGTCAAATTCTCTGATTTTATTTTAAGATAGACTGAAAAATTTGTAATGTTGTGATGAATGTTGATATTGAATGTTTCATGATGTTGTGATTTCATTGTTAGGAACATTAGGAAAACATTTGTATTATTAAATTCTAGCGCTATTTTTAAAACTACTCCAAAAAATCAGATTCTCATCATTTATAGTACTTTCTCTTTATTCTCACTTAACAAAGAAGTAAGCGATATTTAAAATATTTATAAATTAAAGAGCTTTTCTGCCAAAAATATACAATAAATTCACTCGTTCCATCGTTATTATGTTAATTAGTGTTCTCACTTTAAATTTGAACCAAACGCGAAAAGTTTTACAATTATTCAAATATTGCTAATACTGTTGAATAATAAATACAGTAATTTATTATAAATTATGGAAAATGAAAAATACTTATCTACCTACATACATAAAATAATAATAATTGATATTTTACTAAAACTATATAATTATGCAGAATATTTAAGTGTTTCAATAAGAAATCTAGAAAATTATTGTTTTTGTAAAATATTTCTTCTGTATATATTGGGACCAATAATACTAGTTTTAAAATTTATAAATACTTTTATAATATGTATTTCATTAATTCCACTTATTAATTTTAGTGCGCAAGAGATTTTGTTTAGCTTAAAAATCGCATTAATTCATATTTAAGCATTTTATTAATATTTAAATAATTTAAAGCTTACTTTACATTTTATTTCATAATTATAACGATAACATATATCGATTTTTTCTTTGTTGTGGTTTAAACTTTACATTATAATATCGAGGATATTATATATAGAGTATTTATATTTCATTTTTTTAAATATTTTAATTGTTCTTTTAATATATTTGCATTTATTTAGTGTCATAAAATTAATATATGCATAATAATAGTAATCGAATTGTCTTTATTATGAACATTAAATGAGTTTAATGTAAATGTAAAAGTTGATGTTTAGAACATCCACATATTTAATATTATTCATCATAAATTATATTATTGAAGAACATCATATTAAAAAGAAATGTTAACTGTTCAAAATTCATTTTCGTATACTAAAATAATAATAATAACTTTATAAAATATGTTCAGGGGAATTCGACTCACCCCAATTTGAAATATGTTAGTTTTGAAAAAAAATATTTTTAAAATATACAGATAAAGCGATTTCTGTATCAATAATTTCATTCTACAATATGTTCCCGTTTATTATATTCAATTTCAGCTATATAACTCGATTGACTGGCTTAAATTGAGTGGTCAAAGTCCAGTTAGTTATTTCTTCACAGATGTACATTGAAAAGGTAACGGTGTTTCACCTCTTGAGAGGCCAAAGGGGGTGCAGCGGTGGATGACGTGAGAGGCTGAAGGGGGTGCAGCGGTGGATGTACGTGAGAGGCTAAAGGGGGTGCAGCGGTAGATGTACAGGAGAAGAGAAGGGTTGACAAGTTATCGGACTAGACATGGTTAGTGGAAGAGAGGTTTCGAGAAATGGATTAATATTAAAAGTAAACTAACCTCCTCTCCCTGCCTACCTATGTTCGCGTTCAGTTCATCTTGAAATCTTTCTCAGGCAACCATCATTTGAGCAGTAAAATAAGAACAACAAGAGGAAAAGAGTATCTATTTATTCGTCTGTCCTATAATCAGGCGATCGAAAGTTTAGCTGAAAACCGAACTTCTTTTAGAATTAATAATTAGACTGAATGAACTGAGAACGATCATATGTGGATTACACTTGCCTGATGGGGATGATTCTCAATACCAGTATGTCGTATTCAGACTGCAATTTTGAATTTATTGTTATAAAAATGTCTATCGATATAATAATTTCTTAAAATATATAATAAAATAAACCAAAAAGTGTTTTTGGCGTGACATATTTTAATAATTTATTTGTTATTTATTCTTGTATTATTTTAATTAAACTATTTTTCTAAAAAGTTTAACATTTGTTATAATTACGAGGGTCTTCAATAATAAAAATAATAATAATAATAATAATAATGATAATAAATGTATATATTTTTAACAACAAAAAGTACCAAATAGGAATCGGAGGTGCAAGTTTACATGTGTAATAGAGAATTACAGGTAATGATAATGTTAAAAGTTTTGTAGTGTTACAGTTAAAATAATAAAAGTAAAATAACATATAGAAAAGGGAAGGAAAGAGAAAAGGATTTCATCCAGTAATAAGCGTCCCGTTAACCAAAATTTTTGTGTTAGGGACAAAAGAATTTCTAAATTTAGTAGTTCTTGCCGGTGGTTGGATAATACGATTTGAGTGCTGAGAGGACCTTGTGACAATTTCGTGTAGGACGTGAGTGTTAGTGTTTTTCGCTGCTAGAAATAGC
The DNA here is from genome assembly GCA_036023295.1 of Invenusta paracnida. Classification (NCBI taxonomy): domain Eukaryota; kingdom Metazoa; phylum Platyhelminthes; order Proseriata; family Coelogynoporidae; genus Invenusta; species Invenusta paracnida. The sequence continues at coordinate 26,291 of JAYRBW010071761.1, forward strand.
TTGATAGCGACT
>JAYRBW010071772.1:0-26300 GCA_036023295.1 Invenusta paracnida
TACTATTACATGTATACTAATGTTTATTGATCCACTTAACTCCTGTCTATTTTAATATGTGTGCCTTACATCCAACTCATTCCTGTTGAATATTACTAACCTACATTACGCAATTGTATTTCACATATTTATACTAAAGATGTCGCTAATATCTTTTCATATTTTATCATTGTATGATTAGTCCAGTCGGCGAAATATTACAATAACTTCTATACCGCAGCAAGTGCTTTTTAATTATTTTTAATTACTTTTTATTATTTCAATTAAATGCTGCCAAGGGAAACCCAACTTCTAATTATTTTATTATTGTTTTGTAATTATATTTATTTTCCCTTTGTCATATTTCAAAATGTATCATCAAGATAATTAACTCTTTCTTGTAAAAATGCTTAAATCCTCACTCACTAATATCTACCACTATACATATTTATAAGAGACTTTTTATGTATTTAAAGCAAATATCATTTACCGAATTTTTCCGTTCACGATCATTCTGTCAGAGCTTCCTGCTTGTGTCTAAAGATAATGTTTATACAATCTATACTTCTAATACAAGTCAACGTTTTATTTTCAGATACCCAAATGTGATCTGCATCGTGTACACAGGGGACAGAGAGGCCACAGGATCTGACATGACCGCTAAGATCCAACGCGTCTTTGGTCTACTACTTCCTCGTCCCGTTCACTTTGTCTGGTTAGCTGGACGCCCATTAGTCGAGGCACGGCTCTACCCGCGGTTTACGCTGATTGGTCAATCTCTCGGCTCCCTGCTTCTTGGTTGGGAGGCGCTAGTTCGCTGTCCACCCGACATTTATCTTGACTCAATGGGCTACGCGTTCACCCTGCCTCTGTTCCGATATTTGGGGGGCTGTCGCGTCGGTGCCTACGTCCACTATCCCACCATCTCTACGGACATGATTGATCTCGTCGATCGCCGCACAGTAAACTTCAATAATGCGAGCTTCATTTCAAATTCGCGTCTTTTATCCAGCCTTAAGTTGGCTTACTATCGCCTCTTTGCGGGTGTGTATGGTTGGATGGGACGATGCTCTTCTGTCGTGATGGTCAATTCTAGTTGGACAATGGGCCATATTTCGACGATTTGGTGCCCAAGTGACAGTCAGTGCCTCTCCGTCGTCTATCCGCCTTGCAACACCCGAGATTTGATTCCAGAAGAGGGAAAATCATTACCCCGCGAACCTTGGATTGTCTCTGTGGGGCAGTTTCGACCAGAAAAAAATCACCCACTACAATTGGCTGCGTTTGCCCGCTTTTTGAAAGACTCATCAGCCAATGAAAAGCGGCGAGGTGATTTTAGGCTGATTCTAATTGGTGGATGCAGAGATGACGTGGACCAAGCGCGTGTAAACAGTCTACGCCAATTAGCTGATAGTTTGGATATTCAGGGACAGATTGAATTCCGCGTTAATGCGGGTTATGGAGAGTTGAAGGAGGTTTACAAGCGAGCTACTGTTGGTCTGCACACCATGAACAATGAGCATTTCGGCATTGGTGAGTAGGCTTGAGAGAGGATGTCAGTGTGTTCTATGTGTCAAAGAGGAGAGTTAGTGATGTAGCTATTCTATTCATAAATAGTAAGCATAATTTAGAATACTTTATTAGGACTGTTCTTTCTTATGTTGATGAAGTTAAAATGTTTTATTTGTTACATATGTTTCTATGCAATGAAAAAATATCCTCATTGAATTCTCATTTTGTAACATTGAAAGTCGTGTTATTAATCTTTGTTACAAATTTATTTGCAGGACTTATTAATGCAATTAAATATTATTTATATTATTATATACATAATATTAATAACTATTAATTTAGTTTTTTTGATTAATTAGAAATAATATATAACTTAACTGAAAATAGGTGATGTCAAATTTAAAAAAATTCTAATATTACAAAAATGAACTAAAAACATTTGCTAACTAAATTTACTGTGCTATATAATTAGGCTAGCCGTTTTCTATGTATTATTTTATTACTACTTGAAATTGCTTGTGAGTAGTATACTGTAGTTTACGCTTATTCTTATATATATTTCGGTTAGGCGTCGTTGAATGCATGGCCGCGGGCTTGGTTGTTGTTGCTCACAATTCTGGTGGACCTAAACTGGATATCATTACTCCAGAAACTGGTTTCCTAGCAATGACAGAAGAGGATTACGCCAAAGCATTCGCAGATGTCTTCTCACAAACCGCTGAACAGCGACGCAGCATGACTTCCCTGGCTATTAAACGGAGTTCCAATTTTTCTCAAGAGGACTTTTGTGAAAAATTTCTGAACTGTGTTGACGTTTTTTTTAATTAAACAATATGCTTTATTTTCCTAGTCTTTAGGTATTGTTTGTACTAACAGTGAATATGGGAATTATGTATTTTTATTGTAAATATAATATCAAGTTATAAGTGTATTATCTATTAATTGTTTTTTTTGTATAAAAGTTTAACAAAATCAATATATGATATGTTAGCTACGATCTATACTATATTTTCATTTGTCAATAACTTTTTTTACATTTATGAAAGTGTAGAGTTATCAAAAATAAGAATGTTAAAATATGTACCTCAAATTGTTTCCAGTTTAAAATGTATAATAATTATTTTAAATAAAGTACAAATAAAAAGTAAGAATAGCAATATAATCCTTATATATTTGATATCTGAATATTATATTTTCATTGTATAAAAACGTGTTATTACGCATTGTAATTTGGTTGTTTCGGAATGCTATAATTTTATTATTTTCAGTTAACTTGTTAACAACCATGTGAATTGTAAATTAAAAAGTAGGTACTAATGTTCTTAAATATATATACATATTTCAATTTTCTATGCGTGTATCATTAAAAAATATATTGTTTCTGTTTTATTTATTTAGTTATGCATTAAACAAATATTTATTATCATTATACTACTTACAATCAGGGGTAGACGAGCAGTAGTACAAAAAGGATTTTTTTAGTTTTCATTGAAATTACAAATAAATATAAGAAATGAAATCTACAATTTATTCGATGAATTTTAATATATATTTTTAACATGTACAGGGACTCTAAATATCCGGAAATTTTGAAGCGATTTTGATGACTCTTGAGATCAGGCGAAATATGCTATTATTGGGATAGGGGTTGGGGTATATTATATTAAACTAAGAAAACAGCTTTCCGTGTTACATTTTTTCACAAACAGTGATGCCAGAAACTGGGTGGGAATAGGGTTAAACAATATTACAATATTATAACTTGTATATTTTGATATTTGTAGACCAATCTTAACAAATATAGTCATGAATTAACGTTTGTGCTACATTGTTCTCTTGTCTTTTTGAAAAATATCCCATAAAATTTCAAATATTTTCTGCTCCCCGCAAAACATATATTTATGAACTAACTCAATAATGGACAACTAATTCCTTAGATGCGTTCTCCTGCATTCTGAGTCTCAAAATCACGAAAATTTTCATCGCGAGCTCCGAGAATTATAGGCTACGCTGACTGCGTAGCCATAAATTGCAGGAGATTGTGTTTTTCCGGAAATTATTTGGAACCCTGATAAATTCCCTGGAAATAAGATATGTCGTTAAAATATATAGTTGAAATGTATAAACGTTAAAATGTATAGTTGAATGTAAATGTAAGTGAAAATTGTATAAATGTATAAACGTTAAAATGTATAGTTGAATGTAAATGTAAGTGAAAAAAACACAGTTTTGTTGTTAATATACCACTTATAAGATACTTTTAATAATGTTGAAATTATATGTTAGTTGTGTTAGGGCTATTTAATCCAAGCCATTTAGCCCCAAATTTGGGTCAGATAGAAGAGAAAAATACTGCAATACTACATATTAGTGTAAATTGGATTATACTAATAGGTATGTTAAAAGTCTAAAGCTAACAAAATAGGGGCAACATAAAATTATGATGTTTCTAATTTCCCCTATTAAATATTTTCCGAATTTAGTCTGGATTTTTCTAAAAATATATATATTTTAAGGACAAGTTATAGTTTATTTTTACTTTTAGATAAGATATTTCGTATTAATTCCTTCCTCTAAGTGTTTTCTACCATTTAAAATAGTAATTAGCCTCACAAATGGTATTATTCAAATTTTATATACTTTACAATATTGATAATAATTTTATGCAATTTTAGCCATAACATGCATATAAGAACAGTATTCTAAAGTATCTAAAGTTTGATTTATAGAATTTATGAGGCTAATTTCTATTTTAAATGTTAGAAAACACTGTCTTAGAGGAACGAATTGATATGAAATATGTTATCTAAAAGTAAAAATATAAATTTTTACCAAAATCGAAAATATAACAATTTTATGATGCCCCATATTTTAAGAACTTCAGACTTTGGTATGTCATAAGGGTATCCTAGGGGTGATCAAAACTAAAAGAGATTAGTAATGTTGCCGTTGTTTCTTCCGTGAAATTCTAAATGGCTTGTACTAATTTGGCAGAACTGTCCATAGATCTTATTATTGGTGTGGTAATGTAGTTAAAATATCATAGTATTTCTAAATAAATATGTATATGCAGAGCTGTATCATTACTATGCTTGTATGATTTGGTTTGTGAAATTTAAAATTTTTGTATCCTGTTATTACGATCAAAACAAACTTTGTAGAAATCGCTTTGTTTGTTGCTATTTTGGGCGTCTATCGTGAAATTTTGCATATTCATTTATGTATTGTCTACGTGCAAATGTAATACTACTTTAATTTTTAAACTGGGTAAATAGGTGTGATTCCAATAAACCTTCTTAAATGAATTGTTTCAAAGTATAATATGTGTCTCTTGTTTAATATTAATTGTTTAAGGAGCATGTCAAACTGTATTTTTGGAATATTTTGAATAAGTAAAAAGAATAATTATTTTATTTGTGCAATTTTAAAATATTTGTTAATTTAACCGTTTTTATTTTAAACAGTAATTTTATTTAATGAAAATATCAAGATATTTGTTTATTATCGAAAGAATTATATCATGTCTGAGTGTCATGGTATTAGAATGGTAACAGATTCAGCCTAATATGAGTAAAAGTATTATGTTACAACATAAAAACTAGCAATAATTAATTAATTAATAACAATATAAATAATAAATATAATGTTAAATGTCTGGATAAAGAGAGCTCAAACACATTTTGCACTTATTTGAGATTAATAAGAGATAATAATGAGATTAATAAAATATTGAATCGAAATAATTATAATGTCTATTTTTATTCTAATATACAAGACTTGTTCTAAATAATAATCGTGCATTTTCTGATCTAAATAAAGCGAAGTCTTGAAAGAGGCAATTGTTCCATTGTAACCTACTGTGGCGATTGTAAGGAGTGTGGCTTCCCCCTATAATTCCCGTTTGCAGGCCGAGACATTGAAGGCCTCGATCGAGCCGATCCAGGAGAAACTGCGAGTCGTGACCGACGAGCGGAACTCCTTCGAAACAGACAAGAAGAGTTTGGAGGAGGAGCGAAACCGGTGGAAGGAGCGGTGTAATAAGTTGATCGAGAGTGCCGAGCGAATGGACCCTGAGCAGTACAAGAAGGCTTGGTAATGCATTGTAATATATTATCACATCTTTCAATAACTTATTAGTATTCCTGGATTCCCAGCTCTGTCCTAGTTTGATATAAACACTTTATAATATGCATGTTAGAATATTCGAATTTTCGTAATATTTGTGTAGTACACCTGTATTAATTTAATGTCCCCATATATTATCGAATTCATAGTAATGTATTTAGCTTAAAACTATATCTCAGATGTTATTCTTTCCAAATATTTGGTATAACTTTTTCTAGCTCCACTTTCTGTCAATATGTAAACTATGAGTATTCTAAGTGAATACTGTTGCTTCAGTTTACTTTACAAACTAGAGAAATCTAAATTTAATCGTTTCATTTCATACATTATCGAGAGTATTTTAGGTAATGGATATTTTGGTTTTAAGTTCAACCATATTATGTTCTTTTCCATTTTGCCTATCTGTACGTTTTCTTCATCGACAATAACTGCTTTCACAAACAGTTTTACTCAATCGTTTTTCTCATTCTATTTAGCACGGAACGGGACGAACTGACCGACAAATTGTCCACCAAGGAGGCAGAACTCACTCGAATCGCCGGGGAGCTGCGGGGTGTGCGTGCTGCTTTGGTTACTAAGGAGACGGCGTGTAGCAATTTGGAGCAACGAGTCTCGGCACTTGAGACTGCCAACTTGGAGACCAAGAAAGTCATGGAGCTTGGCCTGTAAGCTACTTTAATTGTCCATTTTGTCGATATTATTTTGTTGAATATCCGTTGGCATCGCTATTTTGTCAGGTTTCACGTAACATATTCTTTTATAAATAATTACCGAAGTTCACCTAAATAATACAAACCTACAACTATTTTATTGACTGTTTTTGAACATATTTTAAAGTTTCCCTTCCTTGCAGACCATCTGTTTGGGAAGTAAGTAACTTTAAGTATTGTATATAATATAATATTTTCATAAGAAGTACATATTTTCTTTGTTTTTAGGCGTAACTTTTTTAACGCAAAATGCTATTAGCAATTTAAAGTTTTAGCAACCTTAAGTTACCTACCTTGCTGCGCTGTGCGTGGGAATAATGACACCTGGATTTAAAATGTGTTCTCTTATCATTATTTATCACCTTATTTGTACCTACTACCTTCTTTTTTCCCCTATTTTATTGTTATACTTTTAATAATAATAAATCAGTATTGTAGTTGTCTTTTTATCTATGTGGCTTGAATTACACATTGTTATACAATCTCAATAATATCTGAAGAATTATTAAATCATACTAGAATCTTTATAAAGTTATACATTTATAGAAAGGTGATTTCATTTAAATATTCGACTGTATTTCACGAAAGCTATTAATACAAAAATGTATGCATTATATAATGCACAGGTTAAACAGATGCATATTAAATTGATCTTTTGATAAGACTTAATTTAATATTTGATTACCTTTTGGTTACGCAATAATATGCCCAAATTGAATAATTAACTTTGTAATTAATAATAAAATGTATTTATTTCTACAGTGTATTTGTCAAAATACTCATATTAAGTTATTACTATAAATTTGCATAGAATATAATTTTTGGAATTCACCATTTTTCTTTTTGTAATTTACTTTTCTTGTATTGATCTATGTTTTTACCTACCCTGTCTATTTTATTCGGATATTATGTTCTTCACGACACTCTGTTTCATGATTATTACTTATAATCACATTTGTGACCATTATTTCTCTACTTCCTTATTTAATTAGGTGATTTGTTAAAAGTATGAAGTATTTTTTATCTTTCACACTTCGCTTTAATTACTAGTAATACGGTTTTTAAAATAGTATGAACTTTTTTATTTATCTCGTTTCTAATCAGTCTATTCAAAATTAATTTGAATTCCAACAGTCACCTATTTATTTATTAGAAGTATTCATTTGATTTACTATTTTTTCTAGACTAGGATGTACTTTTCGGATCTGCTTTTAAGTTGTAAGGATACCGAAGTGCTGCCATATCTTGAGATTTTTAAAGAATTTCCTGATTGCAGATTTTTGTTGTTGAAAAGTAAGGCATTCTGAGACTTTTGTGATCGTGGAATTAAAACTTTCATGCATGCAGGTTTTTAGGTACTTAATCAGAAATATAGAACTGAAAATGTGTCTTGTCTGTTCTGTTCTGTACTGTGTCTTTCTGTACTGTTATCTATAAAGTAAACTAATGTATGAGTTCGTATATTCTATGATGCATGCAATATATGTATATGCATTTTATTAAATCATAGAAATATCTAAGATATTAATGCAAATTTAAAGTCTGTATAATTTATGGGTGATTGAATTCTAAAAGTACAAAAAAAAAGATCAAATTTAGACAAAAATGAAAACTATTTTTTCCAAAAATCGTCTACATTTACTTTAAAAACAATTATAATTTATACGAGTATATTACAGAAAAAATTGTATAATAAGTTTAAAAAACTTTTCAAGCAACATCCTACCACAAGTATGTGCACTTTTGTACCCTTTCAAACCACCTCGAAAAGCAACATTTCCAGTCATCCTCTGAGATCATCCAATCTTGACTGGAAATTTTGCTTTTCGAGGTGGTTTTTCTATTTATACTCATTTTTCTGTAATATAGTCGTAACATTGTTTTTAAAGTAAATGTCGTCGATTTTTGGGGGAAAATGGTTCTTATTTTTGACTAAAATTTGACCTATTTTGTACTTTTAGAATTCGATCACCCATAAATTATACATACATCAAATTTTCACTAAAATCTTGATATTTCTATAATTTAATAAAATGCATCGATATTGCCTGCATCATATAGATTATACGAGTTACTTATACGAATTATTGAACCACCCTCGTACATGCATTAACAAGGTTCCCATTGACATGGAATTGCCAGGGAACTTAGGTCTGCCTGGAAAAGTCCTGACATTTAGAATGTGGTCAGGAATTTAATTTTTTATCACATATTATGTATTTTTGGATATTATTATTATAAATGATTATTCGTATAGTAATCGAATACAAAGTAAATCAGTTTACAAATATGTACTCAGCAAAAGATAAAGTGAAAAATGACCTGCAAACTGTCAAAAATTCTCAGACTTGAATGAATTCAGTAAGTTAAGCCTGGTGCATTTGTATGTTATTATGTCACTTGTACTCCATTCATGCACTTTAGCTTGTAGAACTAGTAAGTCAATGAGGATTCAATCATTATTCACTGTTAAATAACATGTTGACTGTAATATCCTATATTATATGCTAGTATTGAGTACCGTGTTTGACTGTTGATGTCACACAATGTCTTCTATTGCACTATATAATCTGAAAATAGACATCATTTCATGGAAATAAAGTATTAAAAAAAATTGAACTTGGCATATTCTTCTGAGATTGTATTCCTCGACTTAATTCTTCTTTTTGCTTTAGCCTGTGACAGCGCACTGCTACAGTGTCACTAATTACCTGCAAAAATTATTTTTAGTATGTTCATAATTGTATTATAGATATGCTCTCAGCCTAGTTCTAATCCCGAGTTCTTCTTTTCCATCTTACAACAGGCAAAAGCGTGAGGGCACAATAACCCAACTCCGAGAGATTGCTCGCAAGTACAAGAACGAGGCGGAGAGTCTTAAGAAAGATAACTTCAAGGAGGGACAGTTGCGTGAGTTGCAGTTCAGCCTCCCCTCCCCCCACGCCCCTTTGCCTTCATAGGATTATAGCCGGTTTATCTGCTGCAGTAAAGCGGTCAACAGACCAATGTTCTTTATTGATGAAAATCAGATTGTACCCCGCCCCCGTATTAATTATATGAGTGAAGCAAAACTGTTACAAGTGAAATGAACATACACAAATTGTATTACTTTCTTTGGGACAAATTTTTCTCAATAGTTATTATACACCTTTTGTTATTAAAAATTGTTTTTAAACATCCAAACGTTTTTAATTTCTGTGCATTGATTTTCATTGTTTCATCTGCTTACATGATTCAATTTAATTAACAACCAATTATAATTCATAAAGAACTGTTAAACCTGTCTTGTAAACGCAGTGTTGCCAAATTAGCTTTACTCTAACATTTAAGAGTATGATAGATAAATGGCTTGATTTTAATTTGAAACCGTATTGCGACTATAGTATCCGTACTTAATCGTTGTTTATTATGAGTATCGGGAATAGCTGTCCTGTTAACTGTGTTCTCTTAGCAGTGATATGTCATCTTGTCTGGTACGACTTTGTGTTATACTTAGGTATCTCACTGCGGCTTGGTTCACAATATTAGTGCTGCCTACCAAATTGCTCGCATGATAAGAATGCAGAGCCTAAAAGGGGATTGCTGGACGCCTTGTGATGTTAACTAGTAGTTTTGAAGTTGTCATGATATGTCTCATAAGCTCTTAAATTTCGTAAAATATCAGTCACATATTATTCAATATTATATTGTAATTTGAATTGCAGAAGAGGAGCTTCGGAAGACCAAAGATGCCCTCTTGCAGGCAGAACGCAAGCTAGCAACAAGTGCCGGCGAGGTTGACACCATCAAAAGTCAGCTCAATGAGGCCAATGAATCTCTCGCTGCGGAGAAGTACAATATGGAAGAGATTCGAGTAAGTTGGGCTTGAAAAACCTCTGTGCCAGGAGAATGCAGTGCGATATCAGGTTGTAATTCATTATTTTCTACAAGATTATTATTTTACTGTTTCAACTCAAATTAAATGTTATTTTATTTTATGCATATTTTAATTTATATAAAACATACTTGCACAATAATGTCGGTTTTATTTTATTCTGTCAATTTGCAGGATTTGGGCAAACAAATCGGAAAAATGTCAATAAATATGTTTAGAATTCAAAAATGTTGGTCGTTCAAATTGGACTAATTAAATTTAATGAAATAATCGCGATATTGATGTCACTTGACTTATTAATACCACTGGCATTTGCAAGGCTATTATTACATATTTCATACCAATAAATAATTAAAAGAAATTCTAAAAAACTATTGAAAGATTGTATATTGAACAAATATTGGTTTTTGAGTTGCTATTTAATTTATACGTAAGCTTCAAACAGACTGAAAATTATCGTCCAATTGTATTCATAACTAACGGCATTAGTAACACCAGTATTTGACTAAATTGGATTACTGATTTATCGATTAATAATGGATTTGAATAGGAAAGCCTATATATTTTGGTTTCTAGAAATTATACGAAGCAAAACGCTTTAAATGGCCATAATTATAGCAAAAACAATTCGCAAAGAAAACAAATACAGATTTCGAATGTTTCTCGCCTCGCTTATTTTTTATGCCAAAAATGTATTTACGTAACAAAAAAGTAATACATAATAATATTATGTATTACTTTTTTGTTATATATTTTATATAATTTATAATATATATTATATTATAATACTATTTCTTTAGTAAATCGAGGAATTGTTGTATTTAATGTAATATTGTACATTTGGTTTTGTATCTAGATAGTTAAGAAGCACTCCTCTAATGTCTCTTCCTCCTGATTCCTCCGCACACAACAGCGCGTCTGCAGCGACGATGTCGATGATGACTCCTCCCAACTTCCAAGCACCAGCAATGTTGTGGCCCGAGTGAGCGACCTTATCAGCGGCGGTCGGGCCGAGGTGGCCAGCCTCAGTCATCAGGTCTCCCGCCTCCAGGACGAAGCCGATGAGCGTGGCCTCCGTCTCCAGATCCTCGAGTCCCAACTACAGAAGTTGTCTCGCGAGAACACCCAACTGCGCAATGCTGCCGCCGCTGCCTCAGTGGCTGCATTGGGATCGCAGGGAGATACTTCAGTGGGCGCGACTCTGGCTAGTGGCTCTGTCGTGTCTGCCGGTGGTGGTGGTGGCAGCAGTTCAGGTGGTCCTGGGATTATCCCCATTCTGGGGGGAGGAGAGAGCGGTGGACCCAGTCGGGGGGGCTCCGGTATGTTCCAATTCTTCTTCAGTCTTCATGTAGTTTGATTGTTTATTAGAATCAATAATCTGCGAGATTTTGGAAAGGAAATCTATTTTATTTTAGCCTTGTTAGATAGTCATTGATAATTGAATAGGCGTTAATATTGGTACACAAGACCATAGAGTAATAACACCAAGAGAGTTCACTTGGCGCATTGGAATGTATACATCTATCAAACTTTACAGACAAGGTAATTCGACCGTGTAGATTTCGAATTAAATCAAAAAATGCTCTAACAAAATTACCTCCCTGATTTAAGGTAACATACTACTTTAGTGCCATAAAAAGTGTTGAGTAGTATATTTTTTGTGAAAATCCATTTCAAAAAAATTTAAATAAGTCATTCAATGTCAAAACGAAAATAGTTAAAATAATTATATTTAATAACACCATGCTATAAAGTAGTAATAATAACGTCATATAAGACCATAAATGTTTGGTCCACACTATAATGACCAAAGAATATAGGATTGTAAAGAAGGCTCACTCTTTTGATTCAAGCGGAAAATCCACCCTTTTGAAACTGCACCAAAAATATAGAAATGTGCTTCAGAATGTCAGCTACAATAATAGGTAATTTATAGAAGTATAGCTTAAATAATAATAGAGTATTCGATAGCGGCAAATAACTAACAGGAGTGATCCTATGTGTCAAAACGATTTCCTAAAAAATGTGTGTCAAATTTAAAAAAATCATTTATGTATTATAGTATATATTTAATATTATCTATGTATTAATATTTGTATTATTTACCGAATAATTGGAAACTGCAAAGGGAATTGGGTGGGGTATTTGAAGAGGAAGTCAGTGATGATGATGATAATAATGATGAAGCAAATAGAGCCCAGTTGATTCAGCGTGAGGATGATTTCTGTAGAAAAGGGTTTTCCTATTGAAACACCAACAGGATATAAATTCCCCCAACATGTCACTTTATTAAAATCGCTCTCACTCTGTCACATGGGAATTCTGATGTAGAAAGAGCATTTAGTGAAAACAAGGTTATCTTGGATGACAAACAGACACGAATGAGTGATGAGACACTTAATGGCTACAGAGCCACATCTTCAATTATGACACAATTTTAGAAAAAATTGCCATGTCGAATCGCAGAAAAAAAGAAAGCAGCAGAATTGGCTGTAAAGTTGCTGTTGATGCACTGGAAATACAGCCAGGCCACACACTGAAATGGAAAAAGCAAACAAGCAGATTCTCAATGCACAGTGTTTGCAAAAAGAAGGAATAGAATTTCTACGGGCTTCTATATGGATGCCAAGGATTTTAACAAAGTCTCTACTTCAAATGCACTCTTAGAACAAAGCACAACTCTTTTGCAGAATGGTGAAAATCGGAAAAATGAATCCCAAACACATGTGCAGAAGAAGAAGAAAAAGGCAAAAAAGAATTGAGATAGTTGTTTGCTTTGATGTGAATGGTTTCTGATTTTATACTAATTATATATTTCCAAGCTTAAGTTAAACATGCTATTTTGTTTTTATAACGTACAGCACTTTGACATGGTTTATTTCCAATCGTGTTTAAATTTTATAGAAGTGCATATTTCACTTCTACCGAACTGAAGGAAAACACATGCATATTTATATTAATTTGTTTGTAATTAAAGAGGCTTATCCCTGGTATTTTTATAGTTATAGTATTGATAAATTAAAAGTGACATGTATTTTCCGTCTATAGCACTGTTTCTTAACCTTTATCGTTGTAATTCCCCCTTGTTGACCATCAAATCTAAATGTCCCTTTTATCTTTAAAAAATCTATAAGTTGTAAAACCATTTTTAATGATATTACGGTTTTACAAAGTAACAAATGTGTAATATTGTAAACAGACAATATTGTAAAATGTAAATCAAATCATAGTCATAAAAGTAATGAAAGTTTAGTAAGATTTCTGCACTAGCTTTTCCCTCACAAACGTGACAATGCGCAGCTGAATTGAATTGTGAAAAGTGAACAGCATAATTATTGTTTTTGATATCAAGACAAAATATGTCCCCCCCATCAGAGGGTAATTCGTCTCCAGTTAAGAAACTGTGATCTTTTAGTATGTAATTATGTTACAATAAAGGCATTGTTAATCAAAATAATAACCTTTTTGTTTGTATTTTGAGTTTACTTAATAATGTGCCTTAGTTCTTAATGTGTTCTGTTTAACAATAATGACTTAAGATATTTGTAAGAAGCCTTCGTAAGAATGTTCTCATAGCAATAATGTGAGCGGACCACCCTTGAACTAGTTATGCCTACATTATTTGGTATGCATAGCCTATTATTATTGTATGGGCACTTTATTTCGTATTCCTACGGCTTAAAAGTCGGTCAAACTAGTTATTTACAGCTATCGAAAAACTTTATTATTATTCAAGCTATACTCCTATAAATTGCATATTATTGTAGCTCTAATTCAGGCGCACATTTCTATATTTTTACTTGTCATATCAGTACTTCGCTGTAATTCATCGAAACTATCCCATCTGCAAAACTATCCTATCTACACTGAAGATTCTATTGTACTTATGTACCACTAGTGCATGTTCTGATAAAATATTTTATCATTTGTGATTATTAATAAAGAGGATATATTTGTTATAAACTATCCTATCTACACATGAATTACTTATAATCAACTTATAAATTTCTTTAAATGTGATTTCACAACATTTTGAAAAATGCAGATAGGATAGTTTTGATAAATTACAGCGACTTTATATCATGTACATTTTCCCGTTTGAAAATCGATCTTTTATACTGTTTTAGAAGGTAAATTACCATCGCATTGGTGGGAATATAAAATGGTGAACTTTGAATATTTAAACACACGTAATATTTGCGCTTTTTTACCGAGTGAATTCTCTTAGTATTATTACTCTTATAATATGCACAAGGCAATTTAGAAAAAATACAAGAAATACCTGCAAGGTGATGGCGCTCTTACTTTTCAATATCGGTGCTTGCTTAGTCTGTAGAACTAGTTAATATTGTGATATTGTAATAATTAAAATGTACAATACAATTATTGTAGCCTTTATGTAGCATTATGTGAAAATAAATATATATTGCCCGTATAGCTACGAAACAAACATATTAAATTGAATAATATAGTCTTTAAAAATACATTTAAACATTTCTTGGATTTTAGTTAAAAGTAAGTTATTTCTGCAGTTAATATATACTTCAAAATAATACATTTTCAGCACTATTCTTCAAATTAAGCAATTGCGTTTGGATATTATTAATAATAAAATGACTATTCAAAATAGAAAAATGCATTAAAATTGTTTTTAGCTAACATAATAATTAAATATCATATTTCTGTGGTTGGGAATTATGTTATACTCATTTTCAACCTTGGAATATAATTGTATCTCTCTTATTACCTAATATTTATAGAAATAGACTAATTAACTAAAATCTAACAAAAAGTAATTCTGTTCTTTCCTGTAATTATATGAGTTTTTAATTAGTTTCTTCTTATTAAAAAAATAGTAAAAAATACCGTTTTATGTTTGTTATAAATGAATATTTTTTAATTAAATGATATACATCTATAATAATATGTAATCTCCATATTATATTTTATCCTTCTTCGTAAACATGCCTGCTTTTCAATTTCGCTATTTTTATTATTGTTTAATGTTTAAGGTAATTGGGCTGTACTTGTCATTTAGATATTTTAATGTTTTTAAATTGTGTTTTTATTTTATGTATTAATCAATCGTATTTCTAGCTTTTTCAACTTCTTTAGTCCATAAAAACTTTTCAACAGTAAACAAAAAAATCCTTTTAAATATTCTTATTTATAATTACACTTTTAAAGTTCTCTTTCAGTTATTTTTCGATTAGGCTATCCCATTTTCTACGTTACATAACATGTGCCCATCTTCATGCCCACTCATTTTTTCTCAATAGAATCCAATTCCCTGTAGATCGTCTCAAGTATTTCCCCTAAAAGTTTGAAAAATAAAGATTCAGTAGTAGGAATATTGATTTAATATAGACCTCTTTCACCTTTAGTAGACACCTATCTTTAGATAAATATTATTTCATCATAATATTACGATAACAGTAATTGATTTCTGAAAAGTTCGTTAATTTTTTCCAACAATCTTATTTCTTCGGAATACATTTAACTATGTTTATGCTGTGCAGTAAAATATGCGATCTTTGCTATTTTTCATTAATTTGAAACGAGTTTATGAATATTTTTGAGGTAGATTTAGATAAATTTGCTTGTAAGGAGCCCGTTTATACGTGTTGATTGTGTTAGATTTAATAGTGTTACTAAGTTTTATTTTTTCAATTATGGAGTTTTTTTGTTAATATTTATTTTAACCTTTGTCGCAAAAGTGCATTTCAAATTTTGCAAGCAATTTATTTATATTTTTCTTATAATGTGATAATCGTTCTTAAATAGTAAGTCAGTACAATAATGTTTGTAAAACATAATTTTCAAAGCGAAAATAAATGCTATTATTAACTAGCTGGTATTATTCATTTGAAAACGGCATAACTTTCAATAATATTTTGATCCTATAATTTATTGTTGTGATATTTGAGGACGTTATTACTTACACTTGTTATAGATTCATGCTGTGTGTGGCTTAATTAAATATGTCTAACATGAAGACTTGGGGTCACTTAGTAATACCTCCCTGTCCCCCCTCACAGACGACGAAGTCCCTCGTCCACGGTCCACTCCTGTAGCCCCGGTGTCAACAATGCCACAAATCCCCCGGTCTGCAGTTGTCATGCCAACCCCACCGCCCCCGCAACAGTCGGTCTCCCCGCCTTCCCAGCAGCTCCAACAGGGCCACTCAGGGGGCGCAGCGGGGCCCACGCCCCAACAGACTGGACCCCGTCAGACGGCGGAAATAAGACCAATGCCAAGTGTGGCTACGGTCATGCCAACTCCGGCACAAGGTACCTGTCTACCTGGCCTTCTGGTCGTGTCCTCATGATCCGCATTCTAAAGAACTTGAATTTCCTCGATTTTAATTCAATTTGACTAGGTTTATTGGACAAATGACAGCTTTAAAGCTATGTTTTATAAAGCTCTTCGTATACTGGCTTATCTACATTAAATTATATTTGATGTCATTAAATGTAATGTCTCTTGAAACGTATTATTTTAGCTTAAAATTTTTTATATAACGCAATGTTAAGCTTTAATGCAAGCTTGTAAAACAAAAAATATATATTTTTTATTGTGCTTTGAAGGATATATGCATACATAGATATTATAGCATTATACTGGACAATCGTATTTTGTAGTCATTCAAAAATCAGGTTACTCGAAACATAAATTTAGGAGATTAATAACATAGTAAATTTGAACTTATTTTTTACATCACTTTTATCTTAAACTATAAAGTAGCACTCAACCTTAAAACAATGTGTTATGTATCGCTCATTACTATATATTATAATAGTTAACTACAAACCGTTACCATGTCGTGCAGAACTCCCTGGCAACAGTAACCAGCAAGACTCGGGAACAGCGAGCACCACAAGTCACCTCCAAATGAGCCCAGTTGTCGCTATCAACCTCCCCGTCGACCAATCCTCCTCCGCTGCCTCATCAGCTCTACTCCAACAACAACAACAGTCAGCTCTTCTGGTTGCCATGGATATCCCTACCTCCTCATTGTCCACGGAGCAACCGACGGGTTCCCTGGGAGGCGCAGATACGGGGCTCCCATCGTCCTCATCCTCCTTACAGCCGGCTAATGAACCGCACTCCCCCTCCACTGGTATGTGTGAAAATACGTTGAACTAAACACTTTATTGTAGCCTGTTTAGATTTCGTTTATCAGGTTAAAACCCCTTTCCGATGAAATTAATTTAAAAGCGACGACAATTGAAATTTATTAATTTAAAGGAAGCAAAAATGTCCTGTGACCCATATAAATAGAAGTAAGTCTATAAAAGATTAGTTGAAGGTTAAATGAGAAGATTAGACTGTTCATCTTCTTCTATTATAACTTTAGTAACTCGTATCATTCTAGCAGAAACATGTCTATTAATTTAATAATAATTTCCCATGAGTTGTAAATTGAGTAATATGGTTTACTATATCGGCGTATGCACACTTTTTTACTTTTGAAATACAATTTTGCAGGCAGGTAAATTAATTTTTGTTGTATTAATATAATATTATTGGTTGTATTCATTGTAAATTACGTTTTTTTGTGTCACTTAAAACATTGCTACAATATTAACGTTGAAGGTATATTACTTGGTGTTCTGTATGAGTTCTTATGAGATAGCTCTATACCATTAGCTCTAGTTGTTCCCAATATAGTCTATTATTGCAACGTTAAAAAAATCATAATTGACGGAAGGGGCGTTAAATGTATATAATTAGTTACTAAATAAAATTAGTGGTTGAAACTATAAACAAAACTAATTTTCCATGCTTTTTGGCTCGTAGTATATTTAACATGTTTGCTTATTGTATATTCTTTAATTACGTCATCTTCATTGTTATCCTAACTACCTTTCATCCATATTGACTTTTATTCAATATTCAAATCTAATTAAACTCGCGTAAAGTTTTGTTTAGATAGTCAGAACTTGTTGAAGACACTACAGCTATACAAGTACTATACATACTACTTTAGTGATCGACAACCCATACGGATGAAAGTGATGACAGTTTATTTACAGCTGTATTATAGTCAGAAACGTAATATACTTCGGCCATCACACGGTCCACTGAATAATCCACTCAACCGTTTATGAATCTTTGATGTTATTGCTAAACAAGTTGGTAGACAAGCAAAATGCCATAAGTCCAGGCCTCGGGTCATCTTGTGTCTGACTTCTTAGCGGAACCTGGCTGCATAAAGGACAATGAAGTACATGATTGACCAAAGAAATTCTCGTGGACACAAATATTTAGGAGGAAATCGATTTGTTATAATATTGTACACATTTCTCTGATATTAGTGTATTATAGGTATCTAACTAATTTCTAACATGTTAGGCTCATTATTAGAGTAAACTTATGAATATTACTTCCTTCAGATGGAGTGGCTTATTACCTCTTGATTCTAATAATGTTATCACTGATGTAGTTATTAGTAAATTAATTGCTATGTATTTACTTTGTGGCAATCTTTGATTTGTATTATTATAAATAAATAAACATAAGTAAAGTTCTAACAGTGATATTATTTGGAAGAAAAATTGTGAAGACAAGTGACATATCATCCCTGTAATAAGGAAATTGTGCTATTTTAACGCTAAGGTTTGTTATTCATTAATTTTGAAATTATTTAACAAATTTTGTTGTAACACGCTTACCATTTTATTAATTGTTTTATTGCTAGCTATTTAGTGCTTTGTGATCCATTTAATTTATTTCAAATTAAAGATGTCAGTATTGTTTTTCTAAGAAACACAACGAGACCCTTGTATTAATATCATCTAACATTTATAAGTCAGATTAGGTGACAATTAACGTCGCATTTTTACTGTATATATTATTAAAATTATTACAAAGTGTACTTTGTTTATGCTACCGTGTAATAATTGTGTAGAATCTTATTTCAACAAATAATTGTCTTCTTATTAAATGTTAACAATAAGTAGTGAGGCATTTTGCCAATCGTTGCATACCCAAATGTCAGATACGTTTTACTCTGTATGGGAGCTCATCAGTGACATTATCGAACCGGGAGTCTCACAATTACAGTGTAGACACTATAACGCTGGATCACCTTTAGGCAAGTATATCTCTTAATATGTGCATACTATATTGGAGTTGTAGGCAAATAGATGCCAATAAGGTATACCTCAATTACAAGCCATAATTGGCAACAACTTCATATCTCACCTTTTGACTCAGATCACCTCGCAAAGATCACTCAATAAATTAATGATATAGACGATGACAGTTTATCACGGAAACTATAAGTTTACGAGACTTAGTGAACCCAGAGAAATATAATACATAGTTGGAGATTTACTTTACATTCTCTGAATAATTGCCTCTATTTCGATAGATGTAAGTAGGACCTATATAGTATGTTATATTTATTTAAATATCCATAGACATTTGTAGATTGCAAGAAGCTAAAAGCTGTTTTCGCGTAAATTTTATTTCCTTACTCTAAATTGTCCTGTCACTCCTTTAAATTATCTGGGTGAAATAAGTGGTATACTTTGAGACCTACATAATATAACTTAGACTAACCCTAACAATCTGTGTACATTACTGCATCCATTTAATGTTTTCTTTTGTGTACCAAACTCACAGTATTTCGTTAATGTATCGTATTTATAGACTAACGCACCCTTTGGCACGTAACAGTAAAGCATATTTTAATGTATTTCTCTCATTCTTATCCTAACAATAGGCCTTAATAATAAAAACGAAGCAATTGCTTTGAGATTAAACTAAAGCTCTGAGTCCTTGCTCAATTTGCTATATAAATAAAAATATATAAAAAGTATATTATATAGAGTAAAAGTTTACGGTATTTTTAGAATAATATTTAGCTTGTTAAAACAGAAATATACAAAGCGTTTAGTACTGTATATTTACTTCTATTCATGATATTACGAGCTTTATAAATAATTTAAATAATACTTAAATTCTTTAAAATTAAACAAAATGTTTACTTCTATATAAAGTGTATAATCAATATTTAAAAAAAAATTCTTTTATATCAGAATGAAGAAATCATTCTGTAATCCTAAAAAAGGGGATGTATTATAATAGTAATGCTAATAGTTAAAATATAGTATATATAATTTTTCATTGTATTTCTGGTTTTATATAAAGAATAAATGCAATTGATATGATTCCGGTATGAATAAAAATGGGTAGCTCTAATTACGTTTTACTTCATTTTGAGATTATTTACTTGTTTTGGTGTGAATAACCGCCGTTACATTCTTCCTCGTGCACCGCTCTACTTCCTCAATAAATCTATCCATCAACGGTTTTTTTATGTTTTCACTTATTTAAAAATCTCGTCCATTTCTACCGTTTGCTTCTGCCGCCATTATAAAGCTCATTATAATTAAATTTATTCGACATTTTTTAACAGAAATTAAAAAATGGAAATTGATATGACTCGACGTAAAGTAAAACAATTTCGTTAAAATCTTTCTGATTAAATATTAGATTATAATTATATAATAATAAAACTGATAAATAACTATGAAATGTAATAAAACAGCAAATTACAATTATTTTTCCTGTTTTAAAAATAATATTACAAATTACAGGCCTCCCACGGAGCCTAAAAAACAAAATTTTGACAAATTAAAAAACGAATTTAACTTAATTTTTGTATGAAAAACCTAAAAATCGTTTTTTTTGTCATTTTCAAAATCAAATTACGATACTGTTTTTTTTATATATAATTATTCTTGGTAGTTCAGTAGAAAAATTCATATTTCAGAAAATAACAAATAAAAATTGGGCAGATAGAATGAAATTTCTTATTTTCAAATCTGTTTTATTTTTTAAATTGATTACATTTTTAGATTAATTTTTTTAATTAATACTATCTCTTTTGTTTTAATGGTGCCTGTTTGAATACTTTAATTGGAAAATCCTATATTTTTTGTATATTATAAGCATGGGAACATAGTTTTAAAATTTTGGCACCCAGAAATAGCATGACAATCTAAAGTATTATTATATATTCTAAATACAAATTTAGCATTAATCATAATGAATATCTATAAATATATACTTTTACTTCCCCTGTCTTAAAATAAGAAGCAAGTTAATATCGATATTTCAACCAAATGTTTAATGATTTTGTCTAATGTTATCAGACAAATAGTAATGGTTGCTAGGGGCTCTCCGATCTTTCATAAAAACTGGTATTTAGGAGCATTATTACTACAATAAGCTGTCAAAATTGTTTGTATACTATTTCCTATTGTGACTTACGGGTCTAGTCACTACATAATATGTCCAAAAAGCATAGTATGACCACATATTCCGCCGAGTGCGAAAAACTTATCCGTTTATTAAACCAACTATGGATAAAAACTGCTAAATGTATCTTTTGTTCAAAACAATTAAAATTGACAAATCAGGTATCTCTCAAAATAAAATTTCGCTTTAAAGAAGACAAACACAAACGAACAGAAATACTTTTCAAGCTGAAGCAACATCGGAAAATGCAATGTCAACTTACTTTCATAATGGTAATAATAACATTGAAAACTTCGCAAACTTAATTTGTTCTTACACTTGAGAATGAAATAATAAAGGCAGAGACACCACTTCATCCTATCTGAAGTATGTGAACTGTAATTATTCTTTTGCAAGTGCCTCTGAAGACAATGAACTGTATTTAACAACAATTTACACCTCATTAATTTCGACGATTTCCTATAAAAACTATTACTGTACATAATATGTTGTGATACATAGTGAACTATTCCAGTTTATACTTGTCTTTGTATATCTATAATATGTTTATTATGTTAAACTTTGCGTACTTTTTTTGTAAGCAATAAAAACGTTTTAATAAATATGAAAAACGTTTAATTGCATTTAAACAAAATCAATATCTGCAGTGTGGGAAGCCTGAAATTATTAGGTATATATCACTTTACGTATATCATAAATTATAATTTGCGATAAGCCACTATATTTTAATAAAATTTTCTGATTACAAGTTATTTTTGAAACAGTTATACGGAACTATGTAATACTCTATTAACTTGTACTTTGGTGGTATTTGTTGAATTTTCTTATAAATTATATAGAAATATAATGTATTAGTATGATTTTTATATAGTATCAAGGCCACCACCTAGGATACATCATTTTATTTATATATTATATTATAGACCTGCACAACTGATATGTATTAAGCAAGGACTATATTATCGAACATTTAATAGTTTGCATTTAAACAAGTTGTAAATATATTAACTAATACAAATAAACTTAAAATATAAATATAGGAATACATTTATTATTTAATTAGTTTATATTCAATTTTTGCTTAAATTATTTCTTGAAGCAATTTAGACCTTAAGCTTTTCTTTTATTAATAAAAACCCGCTTTTTGCACAACTTCAGGGTCACATTTTTGTACTTAGGCTTAGACCTCAAGCTTTTCTTTTATTAATAAAAACCCGCTTTTTGCACAAATTATTGTGTTTCTGTTATGTTTTATATTATAATGACTAAAACGTTTTATGTTTATAACCAAACCATAATTATACTAAATGGCTATGTTTATAAAATAGTGTCTTTATTATATCACGTGTAATTTCATTGTTTATCTACTATTAACCTTTTGGCCTGCCCAGAAACTCGACTAGGATGTTTAAATAATATTAAAAACTTTAAAATTACAGAGGTTTTCAACACAATATAGGAATTCATTTTACATTCCAGACAGCCCAAATGTTTATTAGGTAAACAAGGTGCTCCAAAAGGTGCTTATGCTAAAAATAGATATATGACGTCATCTGGGGCCTTGAAAATCATTTTTCTGATAGAGCATACCCACTTTCCTATTAATTGGTAATATTATATTTCTAAGGTGTCTGAAGCTTCATTTTTTAGTTATTGAGTTGTTTCGGTTTCAATGGCGGCCATCTTGGATTTCTTCAAAATACTAACTGTTACACTTGTAAGAAAAAATGGAACCCTATTTTTTTATCGTCTCCATCAAATTCTGAACCAGAATCCGTTGCTAAATCAATTTTAATAAACAAAAAAAGCGAAATTACAAATGGCCTCTACTACTACTTCAGGGTCACATTTTTGTACTTAGGCTTAGACCTCAAGCTTTTCTTTTATTAATACGAAACGAATCAATTGCTCAACTTCAGGGTCATATTTTTGTACTTAGGCTTAGACCTCAAGCTTTTCTTTTATTAATACGAAATGAATACGCAATTGCTCAACTTTTTGTGCTTAAGCTCAGCTTTTAATAATACGGCCTAATTACGTCCTTTACTGCATTGCCACTCTTTATACAATTTAATTTAATGTAGATAGGCTTCAATTTTCTACGAATACTTCTTACAAACGAGATTATTCCGGGAATTGCGCGTCAACTGTAAACTGTTGAGCTCCTCCAAAAGTAGGATTTATGACATCTCAGTGCTTTCTAATACATATTTTGTGATATGAATCAGGTGTCACCACAGTCCGCAGTGGTATCGGGAAACGACGCCGCGAAGAGATGACCACCAGTCTCGCCTCACCAACGACACATAGTCACCACCAGCAGCCCCAACAGCAGACACAGCTCCAGCAGGATTCCGGTAGCACAGGGACCGCCGGCAGTACAAGCGCTGCGTGCAGTGAGGCCAAGCGCCTTCGGTCCATGGCCCCATCTACTGCTGCTGAGGAGTCTGTGGAAGGGAGTGGCGATGAGGGGAACGAAGAGGAGGGCATGCAGCTTGAAATAGTGCACAGTGAGGTCAGTTCACTTGTCTTGTGTATTGGGGACCTTTTCAGCTTCCGCCCACGTGTTTAACCAACAGTATTATTTTATTACATCGTTAAAACCAAAAGTTACTTATTAAAAATATTGTTTGACTGTCTTAAACTGTAAATTTCATTTATTTTAGCACCTTATTTTAATCTGAAAATTTACCGACATTATAATTAAATTTCAATGTTATCATTGTAAAGCATGGTATAATTACATATTTATTATATTCTAATGAAATTTACGAATTATAACAGCAAATTTACCTGACTAAACAAAGGGATGTTCAAGATAACTATTTTATGATACCTGAAAGAATAATAAATAATAATATCTACTTGAACAGCTTTGTATACCTAAGTAATAGTATAATATGGCTACGACTTATTGTGTGTTTTTCATAAGTACTTGAAGTAATGTTATAATAATTGACTTCCCCTATCGAGTTATTTTTTAGCTTGCGTCTTTGAAAGTTTACGTGCTTAAAATACTTCCAAAGTTTTAAAGAATCCAAGTCATCCATCTTAAACGCTTAATTATTAGAATAACTTGTTTTTAATCATTTCACTGATTACATTTATTTTTTTCTGTTTTATACAATATATTATGTTAGTATTGTTTCCATTATAATTGTATATTGCTTGTGTAGCTACAACACCTTTGGCAGACTTAACAACTTGTTTCTAATGGATACCCAACAAATCTGAATGCGTATTACACGACAACAGTGTAGTTTATATCTTTTCAATCAGTGCTTGCTATCACCAGGATTCCCACTGGTTTCATAATTATTGTTTCTCTTGTCGTACCTAGTAATTGCTGGACGCTTATAGTGTATTGATTTTATCGCCAATGAAACTGTCGTTTTAAAAATAGCCAGATATAATATAAGAAAATGTCCCACAAAATGCGTTCTACAATAATAATATAAAAATGTATAATAATTAACACTTTATTTAAAAAAAACTAGCCAGGTTGAGGCACATGATGTGAAACTATTGTTGTCATTCATTGTTTTTCCTCATTTACATGAAACAGTAGTTAACTTATTATATCGATTCTGGTGTGTGTGTGTTTTTTTATATATATTTTGAGACCTACCATTTTTCGTAATTTTGATTTTATAATTGATAATTTTCAAAATAATTTAATTAGTTCGAATATAGTATAGTGTACAAATAAATACACTTCTAAATGCTTTAATCATACAAGTAATACAAGTGATATTTATCCGAAAAAATACTAATACGCGGAGGTTGGCAATGAGTTTCAGCGATTGTATGTATGTGTGTATTTTATGTCGGTCAGTATTACGAGTAGTTAAAAACTGCACAACGGACAGTCGTTCTTTCAATTACGTAAATAAGCGTAACAGTGGGACTTATCAAGCTGTTACACCGGCATATGGGATCTTGGAAGAAAACTGTTTAAAACAGAAACGCCTAAATATAGTGCATTGCTACAAAGAATATGATTTGAATCCTATTTCGGTTAAAGAAGTTGGTCCGGTGGTGTAGTGGTTATCACGTCTGCTTTACACGCAGAAGGTCTCCGGTTCGAGCCCGGGTCGGACCTGCGTTTTTTGTAACATTTCAAACATATTCGGTACGATATAACAATTAAAATTTATAGAGAAACACAATAAATTAGTGACTTTCCTAATCTCTTTGACTGTAAAAAATAATTATTAAACTCTATTAGGATTTCACCGCTATGTGATTCTTTTAATTTCCACACCTCCGGTCTCCCCCTTAAAATAAAATCAATTAATCCTTTGAGACAACATAGCTTCATCTTTCGCTCCCTTTCCTCCAGTTAGCACGCCGTCGGCCACCCATCAGGCCTATCTTCCAGGCCTTCCAGCTGTTAATATGCTAACAACAGCAATAGTTTGGCATATTATTTGATTAATGTAAAAGCAGTAAAAGTATATAATACGATTATACTTTGCACAAGAATCAAATTATATTATAGATTATCTATAATGTAATTTGATTCTTGTGCAAATGTGCTTGATAATATGAATCAAACTATCGTATTCAATGCGGCACATACTTATGTAAAAGCAATCTATCGTACCCCAAATATTTTGCCTATTTAGGTAATCAGTAGGAAAACTAATATTATGTAAATGTATACCTTATGATAGATAATAAATTATGAAGAGACTGATGCCAGCAACAAAGCTTATGGTATATGTAATATTTAACCTCGAATTCCCAACATACGGAAAATCGGAATACAATAGTTTGCCGTTTCCACGTCGATATATAGCAACATTCTGGGGGGGGGGGGGGGGGGG
>JAYRBW010071783.1:0-26298 GCA_036023295.1 Invenusta paracnida
CTAGAATTAGCTATGCTCGATTGATCTACTGTGTTCTCTGTTTATTTCTCTGCTGCTGGCATCGCACTCAATTGTATATTGTAAATTGGTTAAATCTAATTAATGATTTAATTGAAAATATTAATTACATAATTAATTAATACATAATAATTAAATAAATAAAACATTAATATAAATAAATGATTTATAAATTAAAAATATGATTTCTTGCAAAAAAATGAAATAATTAAAAGTTTAATTTATTTCAATTAAAAAGTACATCATTTTACCTATTTTTGTAATAACAAAATATATTATATGACCATTTTTTAGTGGAATGTTACTACATGCAAAGTTTTATTCTATTAAAGTATAACAAATATAGGAGAGCCTACTGAGTCCCCTCTTCTAAATATACAGAATATATATGTAGAAGCGTAAATGTTCGGTATGGAGGATAGGGTTAATAGTCGAAAAGGCTTATTTTTGAGTAAGTCAGACGCCTGCTATTGATATAGATATGAAATAAACTCCAAGCGGATTGAATAGATGGATTAGTCTATGTATAGATAGAGCTAAGTGGTACTATGTACTGTACTGTGTTCAATAATAATGTAAATTCAAATGAAATGTTACGACAAAAAATCGTTCATACTAAATGGTACATGATTATCTTTAAGAACATTACAGAAAAAAATGTATTTATATTATACCCAAGACAGTCAGAACGGACTTCCAATATTGTCTTGCACTTACCTCCTGTTTTCGTCTACAAAATGATTCCTCAAAATTTTTGTTAATAGATATATAAAATGTGTCTAGATTTGAATACTACACATTTGAAATATTACGAGAAATGTCAAGCTATAATAAAAACTTTGTAGGAATTTGAGCATGACCTCATTGGTTACCATTCTGATAAGATTTAACTCTAATTTTGTAAACTGAAGATGTTTTGACGCTCAAATTTATTAGCCACATTAGAAAATTACAATTACTATATATATATATGTTTATTCATGGTATTTAGTGAGTTCGCTCCCTGATTTGCAAAAATCGTAATTTTATGTTTTGTAATCTATGTGCTCTACCTATAACAGTAGACTGAGCTTCCTGTCCAACACTATAATCAAGCTGTATAACGTATTTAAATATATAATGTGATGTTTGAAAGGAATAAATTTACCAAAGCAATTACTCAAATATAGGTGTACGATTGGAGAGAAACTACGGATAAGTATAGGGAGTCTGTAAAATAATGAATAACCTTAAATTAAGAAGATATATTTTTCGTCTGCTTCTATTTATATTAATCCTTAATTGAAAATTAAGTTACGATTTCAACTTTATTCTCAACTAAGGATTAATATAAATAGAAGCAGACGAAATATGTATCCACTTAATTTAAGGTTATTCATTATTTTAAAGACTCCGTATAATTATCCCGAGTTTCTCTCCAATCGTACACCTGATTAAGCGATATGCATTATTAATGTAAAATATGTTAGATCTTGTTTCACCATTATTTTGATTTAAATTAGCTGCATGAAACACGAATTATTTATTATTTTGATTATTAACTAAGCAGACTCTAAACTATATTCGTTTCGTATTTTAAACGCAGTAACTGGGTGTTTAAGTTTTAATGGTCTCCTTTCAGATGTATTATATACATTTTTATACTCTTCAATACATTTGATAATAATTTCTTCTTGCACAATATTAATAATAATACAAACCAATGTTTAAAAATATGTAACTTTTATGATTACAGGACACAAACATACTTTACGCATTATACAGGGAATACTTAAACAAAGCATTATATTTAGCAAAATAATTTCCCCACAACTTAAAGACTACATGTTTTCTTCACACATACAGAAACTGCGCGCCTATTATTTTTTTATAAATTGGATTAAATGCATGTTTTCAATTTAGAATATATCAAAATTGAGAATTTCAAAAAGATCGGATCTTGTAAAATACCTATGTAATACACTTATGAG
This sequence comes from Invenusta paracnida, assembly GCA_036023295.1. NCBI lineage: Eukaryota > Metazoa > Platyhelminthes > Proseriata > Coelogynoporidae > Invenusta > Invenusta paracnida. Next base: position 1,989 of record JAYRBW010071783.1, read on the forward strand.
ACAATTTTACTGTACTCAATTTGTCGATAATAAAGAAATATTTATTAAAATACCACAGAAAATATACGGGAGATAAAAACGGAGAATTTATATTGTTATACGCATGTATAAAACTTGAATTTATATATTTTTGGAAAATCATCCAATCAAGAAGATCCCCTTTTCGCAAATTTATTCGTAATTTTTTGGATATACTCATGATTTCTAGACTCAGAAGAAAAAACATAATCGGCAAAAATAATACCTTTCCTCCCCAAACAATATTCATTTCCTATTATTACTTATAAAGAGCGAGCTGTCTTGCAATAGCGATAAAAAAATGTCTAGAATCATAAAATGATTTCCCCATCAAATTGAGTAAACTCCTTTCAATATAATTATTCTCGAAATTTTTTCCATTATGTATGCGTCTAAAAAATTTTTATTTGGGACATTCTTTTGCGCATGCATCAACAACGGTGTGATTGTTTTTGGTTATTTGCTGGACTACATTCCAATACTGATTACCCAAGTAACTACCTATAGGTGGGGTACACAATTATTTTTTAACTTTGCTGGTTTTCTACGAATGCTGAATAATATTGTTAAGAAAAACAGACAAGCGAATCATTAGAGCATGAAACCCGAACAGACTTTTACTTGGGAGTGGGGAGGAGTTTTCTATGCTCAAAAGAGTTCAGAAAACTATAAGAAACATCAATAATTCCAGTACAAAATGTAATGTATATTACATAGCTTGCCTCCAAACCTTCCCGCTTTAATTTTGGAGATCTAAGAGTCTGTAATTCAGAAATATAAATATGTAATTGCATTTTATATTTTATATTTTCACTGGCCAAAAAATGCCTTTATTATTTTCTAATTTACGGGATGTTTTGTCAAATTGAAATCGCCCAGAATGCCAAGTTATACCTACTCCACGTAGGCTTGAGGAACTATTAATTCCTATTTAGATTTTAATTTAGATTTCTGCGTTATTAGAATTCTCTATATTGAAAGAAATGAATTGTGCACATGAACAAAGTTATTAAAAAACATAATAATTGTCACTGAGAAAACATTGTTACAAAATATCTTGTATCTTTATTTTACCTCTTACAATAAAAAGAAGTTCATTCGTTTCAAATCGTATTTGACAATTCATCAGAGAAAACAGCGAAAGAGATGTTACCAAACTGAACACTAATAAATATTTTAGCGCTACTTTTTCTGCGGTTGTACATAGCTACTCAAGATGCGTATTTATATCTGTTGATATTAATGTTAAGTCCTCTTTTATACTTAATTTTTTCGACATATGTAAAAGACGTCCAGTGAAATATTAATTCAAAATCAATAAGGGCCATGTCAACATACATAGCTTTAGATATATATGTATATATTATATATATATATTTTTTTGTGACTAAACCTTAGATGGTGTAATTTATTATATAATCTAATGTTTGTTATAATTACTTCAAAAACTTCTTAATGAGCAATTTTTAACTATAATAATACAACTGCTAACGATTTAATATTATGCATTTTTATACGTAAATTGTCTAAATGTTAATATTATGCCTGCAACGAAGTATATTCCGTAGGTATTTAAATGAAAGATTATGTAAATATAGATTATTACACATATGTTTACCTACATCTATTGAAAGTTGTTTAATAATCATTAAATATTATCTTTTTTATCTTAACCGTATATGCATTGCTTCAATATTTTGGAATTTATTAGTTAATGTTACTTTATTACTATTTAGAGTATCGGTATAATAGAGATGGTATTTTTGTTATTTTTCACTTTATATATATTTAATTATCTATTTATTTATATTTGCTTCTATATGTGCATTTAGTAAACGTTTAAATTATTATTATTCCAACTTGTATGGTTGCTAACTGCAATAGTACTTCTAGCTTCCATGGGCATATTCTCTCTCAATGTTATTTTGAATTTATGTTTGTTTGTTTGTTGGTTTTCTTTTAGTATTTTTTGCTTTTGCCAATAAATATAATTATCACTATTATATTAATAGAAATAACAATTCAGACCGTAAAAATTAATATATAATACGGGTATCTATATATTTAACATGTATAAATTAGTTCATTTACATTTAGTAAAAAATTATATCATAATTTGTTTTTTATATAAATAAAATAAAACATTTTCATAAACAAAAATATACTGACTGTGTTGCCACCCCGGGCACAACAGGTTAAATTAAAAGATTAAAGATTTCATTTAATAATTTGATTAGATACTTACCAAAAGGAGACATCATTTTTAATAATTTCCTCATAGTTGACCTGGGTCTATTGTCAAAGAATATCCTTGAAGATTATAATTAATGTTTAATGCATTGCAAACGTAACTATGAGTTAATTATATATAATGATTGCATGCATGTTTACATATATGTATAACGACTTATAGGTTTTGACAGAGAAATTTTCAATTACCGAAAAGTATCATTATTAAAGCTAATTTTAATTTAACAGATATAAATATAAAAGTATTTTTAAAGGTTTATGTTGAAATGATTCTTGTTTTACAAGAGAATAAATAACTCAAACTGCAAATTTAAATAAATGCAATCAATTTATTTAGTCTAGTCATTCTGGCAAAATGATCTGGACAAATTGCTAACAAAAGTTTGATGATTGATAATTGATAATTGTAGATATAAGTCTCAACAAACACCTCTGAAAAGTCCCAAGTCGGGAACTTTAGAAATATTTTTATATTATTTTTCTGATTTCCAATATTAATGGATATGAAAGATTTTCTTCCTTTTGTCTAATTATCTTTAAAAACTTTATTTTTTAGAAAAGTTATGTTTTATTTTTACCTTTAGATAACATATTTTGTATCAATTTGTTACTCTAAGTGTTTCCTATCATTTAAAATAGAAATTAGCTTCAAAATTCTATAATTCAAATTATCTATACTTTAGAATATTGTAAATTAGAGTATTTTGGGGATTTAAGGCCAAAAGTGGTTTAATTATCAATATTCTAAAGTATATAGATATTTGAATTTTAGAATAGTTGAGGATAATTTCTATTTTAAATGATAGGAAACACTTAGAGCAACAAATTGATATGAAATATGTTATCTAAAGGTAAGAATAAAACAAAAGTTATAAAAAATAAGGTTTTTAAAGATAATTATACAAAATTAAGAAAATCTTACATATATATCCATTAATATTGAAAATCAGAAAAATGATTTAAAAAAAATTCCTAAAGTTCCCCGACTTGGGACTTTTTAGATGTGTTAGTTGGGACCTATATCTACAATTATCAATCACCAAACCTTTGTTAGAAATTTGTCCAGATTTTCGTGAAATTTTAGCCAGGATGACTGGGCTAAATGTATTTAATTTAAACGTAGTGAACAAACAAAATAATAAACGATAAAATATATTTTATAATTCATAAGTATAGTAGATACATATATAGTCTAATTTAATTCTTTATCGCTAAATTAGTTAACTTATAGGTATGCATTCAATTAATATACTTATAATTTGTATACCTACATTATATTCATTTTAGTAATTACATAGTAGCAAGTAAATAAATTATATTCTCTCTTTAACATGAAATAAAAGCAGTACCAGAATATATGTAAATATATGTTTCATTAAATTTAAAGATTATAGAATCCTGGTTTTAAATTAATATTCACATTTTTTACAATATTTCTAGAATAAGGACACCCCGGTTATACTATCATTGCTCTTCAAGTATTTCGATGAAATTATAATACACAATAGATCGTGTCTACTTAATTTCGTTTACATCATGTCGTAAATTAACCAATAGAAAATCTTCGTTTTATAATCCATTTCACATAAAGGGGAGACTATTAAGTATATAGGATAATGTAATTAAATACAAATATTATTTAAAATCATGCATGACTGCGAAACAGGAATGAATTTATTTCAAACAAAATTCAAGTTTAATTACATCACTCACGACGTAATCAATACATGCTCTAAAATCGACTTTCTAAATTCCAATATACAATTCTAAAATGTAATATAAAAATTTGATTATTGACTTTTTATAACGATTTCGTACATTTAGGTATAAATAAAATATCCATTTTATTGTAATAATTGTGTGAAAAGAAAATATTTACGAATAAATTTATACCAGAAAATGTTTTTTGACAGCTTTTTCTAGTAAAGTTTCGTAAATAATTTGTTTTCGTGATTTCTGGGTGCTTTTCTGTAAAGATCAATTGGTCCCCCGTGCAGCTCTGTAAAAGTCCATAAAAAATAATGCACGGGGAAATAAGCTATAAAATTTCGACAATTATCGTAAATCCCCGTGCATTCTGGGACAATAATCAATCCTAAAAAAGCGTCGGAGTATGGTTTATTTAGTTCTAAATATTTAGTATTAAAACTATTTTGATATCAAAAATTAAAACTCGAGCATTTCATGCGTGCACAAGATATTAAAATATTCTGTTTATTCATATTTATTTATATATGGAAGCAGTTCTATATTATGAAATACTTTGTTGCAAACATTTAAATTACGTTTTATTTATGAAGGTAACTGAAAATTACTTAATAATATTATTCCTATCCATACAGCAATTTTCTGTGTATCCATATTTTGGTAGGGAGAGAGGTATGGGCTTACAGAGGCACTCGACCCCCGTATATTATTTAAACTTTTTTAAAAAGTATTGTATCTAGTTAAACAAAGACATTTTTTTATATTCTACTAAAAAGTTGTCAATAAAATGTTATGAGAAAATAGGTAAAAATATACATTTTTTCATTTTTGAAAAATAATTAAATTTAGAATATAAACAACTTTTTTTTGTATTTAGTAAATTATTCCATAAATTTAATCAGTACTCAAATTATAGTTTTGTTGATTTTGAGGGATACATGCATTTTTCTATTAAAAGACCTGTTTTGCTCTTTTTTACAATAGGTGCGTTTTTAGGGCATAATCACGTTACCTCTTTGAAGGTTTAATAGTGAATATAGCTCGTTGTAAACCTTTATTTGGGGAAAGTCACAGAAACTTATATTGCTCCTTTTGGCCATTTAAAAATCATAACAAAAATACGTCCATGGTATGAATATTAAACTACTTGCAATAGTGGAAATTATGAAATCTCCGTATATATACTTACGCTATATAGGTATTTAATATAAATATTTCTTATCAGTGGTCTGCTATAGTGTTATTGTTCTTAAAAATATATAAATCTTTTATGTTTTAAAGACCTTATTAGTTTTACTAATGAAGCTAAAAAATTTTAATATTATAATTAACTTATCTTTTAGAAATCTATAATATATGGGCATCAATATTTTTAAGAAATAGTTTTATAGTCATATCCTTGATCTATGGCTGTAGTAAAGAAAAACTAATTTATTCCGTAAAGTTAACAATAATTAATTTTTTATTGAACTTTATAGTATATAATACCAAACTTTGTGCTCATAAATTAGCTCGGTCTATACGGAAAATAATTTTACAAACAATGCACTAAACTTATTATGGATTTTAATCCACATATCTTTGGTTGATGTTTTAATTGATATCAGATATCTCTAACAAAACGGATATATATAAATCACGTTTCTGGTATAATAAAAGCATACAGATAGTGTATCACTACACTAAATTGCTATTGCTTTCCTAGTTACTAAGTCCTCCAGAATCGATATCGCCTTATATTCAAAAAAGTTAATAAATAAGATCATGAACAAAAATAATTGTTTTGATCTTGGAACCAAACTAATGGATATGTGCGAGTTGATATTTACTTATATGAGCTTACTATATTATTAACTAAAACTGATGACAGTTTTTCTATAAGTCTTTAGGTAACTTGAAATATAAATTAATTGTGTCTTTTAATGTAATATTTTATTCTATTTCTATTAATAAATAAATGACAAAAGGTTAAACATTAAAAGCAACAATATATTTCTACAGTAGAATATAAGCTTTTTGAATTTGTAAGTCAGTAAATAATATATTTCAAATATAATCTTAAATATATAACGATGTTGTACCCTATTTGTTATTTAAGTTTTCTACAGTTACTAATACATAAAATTCTTGATAAGAAAAGGTCGAATTAGATTTATGCGTTTATGTATGTTTGACTAACTTATTTTTCATCTAACTGAGAAAGTGTAACATTGTTTAAGGAAACATAAATTGTAATCCATTTTAAAATTATGTATACATTTCTTATTATAAAAAAATAGAATAGAATAAAATAAAATAAAATAAAATAAAATAAACATATATTGAAAAATATTCCATTTATACTAAATATTTATTTTTATATGTTATCATACATTTTATTTTTTTATATTGGGTTTTGCCTTTAATTATTTCGTATCTTTCAAATATTAGTAAGAAAAATGTTTATTTCTTGAAACAATAAAGAACAGCAGAACTATATCTCAATGTATACCACATAAAACTATGTTAGTACAAGCTTTTTAAATATATTTAAAATATAAAATACGTCAAGAAGAAATTTGGAACTCTGTATAAGTTTTAAGATGTAGGTAAATTAATCAATACAAAAAATGTGTTTATTATATTAAATATTTATGCACATATAATTTGGTATAAATAAATTCTTTGAATATTTCGTTTATTAATTAAAATACACAAATTGTTTATGCAGGAGAGATCAGTGAGCCCATTCCACATAATCTGGCACATATGTTACTATTTAAATGTCCAATATACCTATTATGAGTTATCCTGTATGATATACTTCATGTATACCCTGTAAGTCAAATGTTCTAGTGGTGTAACTTCTTTCTTATTTTCCAACAATTGTATATATAAAATTGAAATTCAATACAATTGAACTGTAACTTTAAAGATTGTTCTCTCATCCTTTTTTAATAGAAAAAATAACAGAACCAAGCTGTTAATTTTATTATGTCTTATTATTTCGGCGCATCACACGCCCTCTTCAGAGAAATTAAAAAGTAAATCTAGAAATGGAAATGGAAATAGAAATAAAACCTGTACATAAAATGAAGTTTCAATTATACTTCTGTATTCCTTTAACACCGAAATATAAGACATTGTGAAACTTGCAACTTGTAACTTTGTTATTTATACCTTTATATTTTACCTAAAATACTGTCTGGGATAACTTTCCATTTAAGGATTTTAAATATTGGTATTTATTTAATATTCAAATAAATTCTAATACTCTTTGATTTAAATATAAATTTATTAGTTTTCATTCATCAGTTTATTTCTCTCGCTCTCTTAAGATTTCAGTTTATTGATTATTTCAGTTTTAATCTAAAGATTTTAAACACATGCATGTCCAATTTTCTTTCTTTCCTTATAAATAGCCCATCTTCTCCAGAATATATATAATACATAGCATTATAATAGCTTGAATAAACCGAATTTAGTTTAATGTATGCATATATATAACTGCATACTGATCTGTACTATTATTTGTTTAAAAAAATATAGAATTAATCAATATATGTCTTTTCAATTCAATTCAATTAAATATAAGAAGTATCTGCAAGTGGAAAGAAACTAATCAAATTGTTGATCAACTCTGTCACATGTATTATATGTTGCAGGAAACAAGCGCTTCGTTTGACCGATTTGACTTAAAATAATAACATGTCTCATCAAAATCATAACCAAGCACTAAATAGGCTGGCTTCCGATGATAGAATTTAGAAATATTATTATGATTATATATGATATGTATAATGTATAGTTATGTTGACTTTGTCGATTAATCAATAGCTTATGAATAATATCTCAGTGAACAACGATTTGGCAGAAGGAATCGCTATTTAGATTTTCATAAAGTATAAATAACGAGGAAATCACACACATTAAATTCTTTCAAAATCTAATGTGTTTAAGATTTCGTATAGGATACACTATGTCTACAAAAAGAAGTAACAAAAAAGGTTTTCTAAAAAATGTTGTTTTATTAAAATTTATATTTATAATAGACAACTTCTTTTTTTATTCCAAAACTTAATCATTATTAGAATATGTTGAAATTTGAAGATATTTAAAAACAATGTAAACTTGAATAAAGTTATTAAAATAGAGATAATAACCAACAAAATTCAACCCTATATTAAGCATAACTCAACCTGGTTCTGATAAATCTGGAAATAATATACTCTTTGATAAGTTTGTGATCGATTAACTATCTACATGTAAATCTGTAAATGATTTGCATAACTTATCACTGTTATATTTAACTTAATATTTTTTGAAGGACTTTATCCATTAGAAATATGTTTTAAATAATGATAGTTTAGATATTTCGTGTATATTGTTGCTGATTTAGCTTTTATCATAGCTTTCATTTCCTACTTCCATTAACAATGAATAAACTTTGAAATACATATTAGCATCCTTTAATAAATATAATGTGTGATTTCATACTATATATATATATATAAGATTTGTACACCGGATACCGCTGAGGTGATATAAGTAAATATTCTTTTCATTTCCTACATATTTTATTAATTATGAGTACAAATGTGTCTATTCTTCAAACATGTTAATGTTATACTGCTAATAAAATATATAGATTAAGATATTTTAAATATACAAAATTTATATAGACTCGTATATCAAATATCAAGAATCGAACTCATAACATTCCTTTCTAAATGTAACCTTTCTCTTGTCTTGAAATTTTGGATTATATTGATTATTATGACAACTTTACAATAAAATATGTTTTCGTATGATTATTAAGTAAATACATAAATAAATGTATATTTTGAAAAATAGGTACAAAATTTTCTTTCTGACAAGTTAAAAAAATTATTGTATTACCACCAACGATGGAAGCTTAAACTAATCAATGAAATCACTGTTTATACTGCTTGTGAAGCTAGTCGCAATTTGCAGGATTATTTTCAACTTGATTTTCACTTGAATATTATATACCTATAATATGCATGAATGTGATTCTCTTTGGCCAAAAATACGTCTTTCTTGTCTCGCAAACACGCGAAACAGATTGGTATGAAAACTATTAATAAGCAAAATTTCTGAAACATGCCTACAAATCATTGAGATCAACACGGTAACTTGGTCGACTACTCGGATACTCAAATATAGCAGCAAATACAACGCGTCATTTATTGAGATGTGCTCAAAAACAAATTAGTTGATCATCTTGAGAAATTTCTACACTCTTTCGAAGTTAGTTAGATAATAAAGCCATACATGTGAATCACTGATCAGTGAATGTTTACTCAGTTGCTTATTACGATTACGTCACCATAATGTTAGCGTTCATTTTTATACGCACTTAATTACGACGTGCGCGTTTACCAAATAATAAGATGCACAGACATTTTACGCATCAGATATTCTTTAAATTGGATATTTTCTATCATATGTGCAGAATAAATATGAAATTATTGAAAAACATTTTTTTTCTACTCTTCCAAATTTGCCATCGTTATAAGAAAAATAAATAAAAGGAGAAACTCCAAACTTAAATGCTGTTATCGTTCAATGAATGGTTACATTAATTCGTCTCTCTATTTTTTTAAATATTGCAGTTTTTATTTTATATATAGTGTATACGATAAATTAATTTCTATTTATCCAAGTGATGAATTATAAGTTTTGTTTATGTACTAAATACCTGACTGTTTAGTCTCCTTCTTTGCTAAAGAAAGGAATTAGATAGAATTAATGAGATTAAAAGTTTAAATAATATAATATCAAAGATACATATGTATTCTACTTGAAGTGTTGTTTTGTTACAGGTATATATTTTCATTGCATAAAAAGATTTGTTTTACTTTTCGTTTAGTGCTATTATTGGATAATTACTTTGATTGCACCACTGTTTACCTATATTAATTTAAATATTTTACAATGAACCGCTTTAACTGATCCATATTATATTCAACATTGATTAATCATACCAGTGAAATAAAATTAATCGTATATATGCGACTAAGAGTATTGATGTATTGTATATAGTTCATGATAATACAGTTGACAATGTATTTCATAATATACTCAGACTGCACTTATCAATTATAAAAATATATTATACATACATATATTACACGTAAGTATATATCTGTATTCATTTGAAAACAATCAAACTGTAATACAACGTGTGTGTGTTATATCCAAATTATTACATTTAGCTTTGTCTGAAAAGAATAAAATTCTAGCTATTCATGCTTATTTGAAGTGTTTCATTATATTTTTTTCTTTATATGATTGCAATTTAATATTCACTATTCATACTAATCAATATATTCCTAAAGGTTTAACTTCATAATTTCATAATTTATTTTAACTTTATATTACTGTCTAATTGGTTGGCCGATTAAAGTAAGACATAGAATGACCTTATATTATTCATAACCATAGATTTCATATTAAGTACTAATTAGAATGTCAATTAAAAAATTTGTAATTACACAAATCTTTGAAGTTTTAATATTTTAATTTCAAAACCATCATTATTTTTCTACCAATTTTTTCACTTCTATGTAGATACCTGAAGTCTACTTCTAAGAGATTAATTTATAGATAATTGATTTTTAGATGTATTAATTAAATACGTATTAAAATATACGGGATAAAAATATAGTTTCAATAACATCATGTCATATAAATTCATATTGGTTGATTATTGTTCGTATTACTTTGTGAATATATAGCCATTATATCTCAATTATACTGTATATAAGGCATCTTTAGGGATTTTGAAATAAGTAATTGATATTTATAAATAAGGCTATATCGATTAATAAACATGAGGCCGAAACAAGTACAAGTATATACATATATAAACAAAGTCTATAAATAGTAATAGTATATGCATACTCGTATATATATACCTATAGTATTTGAAAGCCACGTCAATATAGCTATTAAACTATCAAAGTTCAAATTTTCTTCAAATCGATCAATTAAATTAACAGTGCAAGATGGAGCTTCTCTAACTGTGTACTAATAATATTGACATTAAATTCTTGAATGTATGTAAGATATAGAAAATCTAAAACACAAACTGTAAGGTTGTGTTTCAAAAGTCTAGTTTACTAATTACCATTTGAAGTCATATTTTAAATTATATAATAATATGAGTAAAATATTTTTTAAATGCGTAGAATATTATTATTATATACTTTATTCTGAAGTTAACATTGTGCTTAGTTACTAAGTAACTACTTAACCTGATGTATAGATCGTTTCGTAAAAAATCGTATTTGCATACATAGATATAATTTATGAAATAAATGGGCCTTTTTATTAAAAATCTATTATTTTTATATATCTAAGATTTTTATAGAATTCAAAATATTTCAAAAATTTCATGCAGTTTTTAAAAACACAAAATAAAAATTAATTTTGAGTTATAATAAAGTGTATATAATTTTCAAGTCATATTATTCATCTAATGATATATACATAAGTACAAAAGTATAAAGTTACAAATAACAAACACCATTTTCAATTATTTTTTCAAAGTCAGCTTCCATATTTCTGAGGGCCTTTCTCATGCGGATAGCCGTGAATTGTGAACGCAGATAGGTGTTTTGTCAAAATATGTATCCATCACACAAATTGCTGTCATGTGAATAAGGTGGTTGCTTGAGTAGTCTGACAGCTGTACTTTCAAGATGATCCCTTGTAGCCTTTGACGTAGCACGTTGTCATGGATAAGTCTGATATTTTCCATTTGTAATGGTTGCTGTGCCGTGCACATAGAATTGTTCCATTCCTTTGAGAAATCGTATATAAACAACAGAGTTTACACTGTCTTTTCGTTCCAAATTTGCAAATAACGAATGCGTGAACACTGCAATAATCACAAAAAATATTCTCCATGGTTGATCGTACAGCAGTCTGACGTTTGTCAACACCTGGGCCCATCCATGACCCAACAGTGTGGCGAGGTTGCATTTTTCAAACGTAAAACAACTTTTTGGCTATAGTAATCAAGTTGGATTGGATTATCCTAGAAGCAAATGAAGCAAGCTATCATATTTGAACAACTGTCCACCCGTTGTCTACGATGATTTTCTGTGATTTCATGTGGTACCCATCTGGTCTGCATCCAAATCAGACCAAGGTCTTCACATAATATACGATATATCATGCTTTCAGATAAGTTAAGCATATCTGAAAGCTCTCTTAAGGAAATTTCATTGTCATCCTTAATAGAGGCTTCAACTATAGAAATACTATATTTTCTTAATTCGCTATAGAAGGTCTGACACTGCCTGGTGTTCGAGAAAAGGTGGTACAATCACCATCAACCAGTTCTCTTATGATCTGTTGGACTCGACGAAGTGAGGAGGTGTCATCTGGCAAAAGTCAGTGTATCTCTGTAGCAATCGTATTATTATTTCGGCGACGTGTTTCAATTAATAACAACTTTTTTTGTTCTAAAATTCATAATTACTATATAGTTTCAAGTTGCATGGAATTTTTGAAATATTTCGAATTCAATGAAAATCTTAGACACTTGAAACCAATAGATTTTTTATTAAACATGTCAAAGAATTTATTTTTACATGATCGAATTCTCCATAACCTAATCTATGAATAACAATTTATTTTAAATTAAATATATACAAAAGCGCATTTATTTCATATTTTATTATCTGTGCATACAAATATGAATTTTTTTTACGAAATGACCTATGCATATTTATTAAAAGTGAGGTTAACCAAAAATGTTTATTGAATGAGAACAATGAAGTTGATTAACTCTACCATAAACTCTTAGAATAATATTATTACATATTCTGTCATAACAAGCCCGTCTTACTTATAAACCGTCAGTTTCAATAAGTCTGTTCATCGCAACAATATAATCATTGTTACTTCTCATCCAAAACACTGTAAAATTTGGATATTCATCAATCAAAAATGTTTAGAATCTACGGATGGATTTAAACGTTAGTATTTTAGGATTTATATCTGCATGTTTTTATATATTATACTCAAATGTTTGTGAAATTTTTGTAACTCAAGAACAAGATTGCGACTCAACTACAGTCTTACCTGGACAAGGTGGCATAGTACAGGCTCCACCAGAAATTCTGGACTGGAAGTAGGACCAGAAGAAGACATCAGTTCCGAACAAAACCTCGCCGAATCCAGGGCAGGGCCAGCGCTCTTCTGTCGTATTCCACAATTGCTAGGGTATCGCAAGCCCCGATGATAAATTGTGTCCAAAAACAACTAAATCAATGTAATTCCTTTTCTGACGTAGAGGTACGAATATAACGCAAATAAAGATTTCTAATTCCGCAAAATTGTGTTTCTTCGGATTTTATGGAAGAAGATCTCACCTGGTAATTATCTAACAACGGGTAGCTATTAAGTAAGAAATCCGTCTATATTGGGAATAAAAACGTTCACCTTTCACAAAGCAAAGAGCAGGAAATAATGTCCAGTGAATACAAGGAACACCGTCCAAAACCTCTGGACTGCAATAATTCTACGGAAGTTAGATAAAAACCACACGGCCTCTATGTTTCACCTAGAGATTGCGAAGGGATATACCAGATACGCAAGAACACTTAGCTGTAGTTGGTTGAGGCAAAATAACAGAATGTATATAACAAACGAAAGGGATCTAATTCTCTTTCTCCCAAAATGATCTAATGAGATTTGTTGGTGGTTTATCCACCTGTTTTCTTTTTGGGAGATTAATACACTGCACAACTTGTTCTTATTAGCAGGTGAAGAAAACCTTCTGTCTGCACTTACTGGTAAATAAGAAGCTATTTGTTTTGCTATCCAGAGATATGCGAGGGCTGTTATCTGGTAGTGGTAAAGCACAGGTGTTTGTGAAGAGAGCAGGCGTGTTGCGGTTTGTTTTTTGGGATGGTAATACTAAGATCAGACGAGAGCTGCGCGACTGATGATAGGTCCTTGCGTTGGTGGGGGGTAATCAAGCGATGGAAAAATAGAGAAGAAGCGTAGAACACTGACCGATTGAAAGATAATTGTAATCGCTACGTCGGGAATTGATAGGCAAGTACACTTGCTACATAATAGGTTACACTATATTTAACTTTGTTACACTTTGTATGCAACTTTGGGAAGGTACGTTTATGGGAAATGAAGCGGTTATACTGGAAGAATCAACAAATGTCGAATGTAGAAAACTTTGCAATGACTTACGATCTATCCTTTACGACAAGGTGACTTCGGTTCCTCACCTCAGATCATACACATACACGATGAAAAAAGACACAGGAGCATGTAATTAATCAGTAATTTTCTTTGTTTTTCACAGAAAAGTTTCTAACACGATGCTGTTATGTTCCTATAACATTATACGTATGTGTGTGTTATATAGATATACATACATATATATGGGGTGTATGAAGAGTACGAACGAGTCGGGTATGACGGACAGGGACTCCACAAGGGATAAAGAGAGAAGGGAAACGGAGAATGGCGTAAAATATGGATAGATAGAATTAATCTTCCTTTCCTCGTTGTCTACACTCTTGGTCGTGGGTACTATTTCTTTGAGCTGGTCGAATGGAAGGATGAATATAGTATCTCTTTGTGGGCTGGTCGCTCGTATTCGCAACAGAAATGGGGAGGAGACGAGAGAATGAGTAAAAAGGGGCAGACTATTCCATTTCAGCTGAAAATACGACCGTAAGAATGATTTGAAGATATAAGTACATGAATTGCAGATTCGTGATCTTCTGTCTAAAATATATGTGTGCTGATTTTGTCTATTTCTTTTCGTCCCCTTCGTTTCTGTTGATTTTCTACATTGACACTCACCCTTTCTTCTATTGAGAAAAAAAGAAGAAATTCAACCGAGCAGTCTTTCTTAAAACCCGGATATATATTTGTGACACTGTGTAATGCCCCCTTTTGTCTCCCTGTTTCGCATTTATGTCTCTACAGTGTTCAGCATATGATTCGCGCACAAAACGTCGTATCGTAGAAAATCTCGCATGAAAAATCCAATTGGAAGTTAGTAGTAACTGAGAAGCCAGAAATCGCCTATTGAATATAAATCATGATGCCTATACATACATATTGAGATGTTTGTAGGATATGATCATGAGAGAATTAGATGTTGTCAGCCCGTCCAAACTGAAATGCCGAAATTGTATGCGTTCCAAATCACTCGATAGAGATTGGTATCCAATAACTTTACTGACAAGCCTAAGCAAGTCGACATTAGTTTTTATTAAAATAATTAAATGCAACATGGATATTGCCTAGATTTATTGTCCGTGTCATCATGCATAGCGCTATCACCAACAATTCTCTTTAAATCAATCCCGTATAACGATGTGTAACAAAATAATTCAAATAATTATATATATGTGTGTGTATATTCTAAAGTACACACTCGCATATAGGGAAAGTTAATTTCAACTAAAAATATATTTAAAAACTATAAAATAGGTAGAAATAAATATATACTGAAAAGAAAATAATTATTCAGATTAAAAAAATTACTATTAATTCCCATGAAAATACAAGGACTACGTAATTGCTATATGATGAATATTACGTACTTCTCGAGAAAATAAATATTAAAAATAATAAATATATATATAAATCAACAGTAATGTATAACACACACAACTTTTATATATATATAAAGTAAAATTATTGATGCATTATTATAATAAAATATTACTACAATCTCAAACCCTCGTTTTAATTCAAACTTCCTGTACAAAATTCCACATATTTAGGTAAATATGTATCAATCATAATATATCATTCCTTTTGTATACATTATATTTTGTAATAAATATTGTGTGTGTGTGTATTTATATACCTCGTATAACAGAAATCAATATATACACATACAGTATATAATATGAAAAGAAGACGAAATGAATTATTTGCAATTTTAAAGGTTCACTATCTAGTAGGTATAACTATACATATTATATGTACAATAACTTAATGTATATATAATAAGTCATAGCAATCTCTCATCGTGTTTAAACTATTAGTAAGATGTGTTATGTCTTTATTTCTTCCCGCTTGAGCTCATGGAACTCCCAAACAGGCAAACATATATGTATGTACAAAACTAGCATTTGTTCGACAGTTATCGTGCTTACCGACAAAGTAAATATTATTTGAAGGGAAATAATCTTGTTATATCTTATAATACCTCTTTATAAGTTTAGTACAAGTACCTAATGTATACATGTTGAAATCTATTTCTCGACTAATTTTTAACTTACTACATATTTATATTGTCAGATTTAAGAGCTAAACCTGATCACTTCAAGCTTGTATGATACCTAAACACATCATAATGGAATTAGATTATTTAAATTTTATTTTTGCCATTTTTAACGCTTTTTGTAATATATACATTCTCAAAGCATAAATGCCACAGAGGGAAGATAATTCATTAGCTGAGGAGACGTAGCCATATTTTTCCACTTGCTTAAAGCAATGAAGTCATGACATTTAATGTTCTAATTGGAGACTGTTGTTGAAAAGGATTGAAATGTTTAGTTAGTAGATATATATAACATCCAACAATACTATCTCTATGCAGATATAACAGATAAACGGTCATTAAACAATCCAAAACCTAATTGTTATATTACCATAATATTCGAGAACTTTCCACAGAATATTTTTGAAAAGGGTTGATTTAAACGTTTTACTTCTTATAATTATCAAAACAAAAACAACTAAATTTAAAATAAATTAGCTCAAATATATTCAATTATCATGTGCATAATTCTGCTATTGATATATTAAAAAGGCACTAAAAATATTATACATTACTTGTACAATATTTACCACTTTATAATATTACAAATATTCTATTATTGTAATAAGATAATTAACTATATAGCTACATCAAGTAATAAAAAATTAATGCCTTAATATTTATTGCCTCATAAAGAAAAATATTTGTATTAATTCAATTCTTTCTTTATATTATAGTATACAACATTAAAAACTAATAAAATTCATAATTAATTATCTAAATTTATACCACTCAAATTCCTTTCCATTAAAAAATAAATTTTAGTGAATGATTCTCTCAAATATGCTTTTAATTTGTTTCACTAAAACACCCTAATACAGGGTATAATTACAAAATAAATATGATTAAGTCTAAAGAGTTACATAAGTTACTAATTAGAAATTATCAAATAGCTAGTTGTGTTGGATACACTCAGAAATATAGTACATTTTTAAATTTAAAAGACAGAATTAGAAATTAATAAAACAAATATTCATTTATTGTTAAATCAACAAGTAATTCATAAAGAATAGTAAACAAAATTACACCTAAAAATACCTACAACACTACATATAAATTGTGTGTACATAAAAAACAATAAAATGTCAAGATGCAAATAATAATCCACACAAATATCTAAAGTATTGTTAATCTTAATATTAATACAGATAAATAAATAAATAATACTGCATATAAAAACGAAGCTTTAATACAAATTTAAATAAACATAATTATCAATATAAAAAGTACATAATAAATTACAATAATCATATGTATGTAGGTATTAAAAGCATTCATTATTCATTTGGAAAAAGCGAGGTTACTACATATAAATGTTTTAAACAACCAAACATAATCATACACTTCTTTCTATTATAAAATATTATTTTAAAAGTCAAAAATTAAAAGTATGTACAATACGATATTTTAAACAATAAACGTTTAAATTATAATACAGAATCAGAAAGTAAACTATTGCAATGAATAATGTTCAGGGGTACAAAAATATTTTTTAAGATTACAAAAAAGCACTTGTCTAGAATTTTTTTAACATCCTTTACGCATGATTTCCAAATAGAATTCCTGAATTTTTCACCAAGAGGCACAATACAAAGAGACGAACACACATAAATAGCATTGTATACTCAAAACAAAAAAACATATACATTTTTATGCAAATCTAAACGCAGTTGACAATGTCTCACTAGCGGAATAAATAGTTTATTCAGACTTCTGCTTTCCTTTTGATTCCTATAGTGACTGTCTTAAATAGATTCAGAACAAAATACATCACTGAAATTGTAAAACTTTCTAAAGATAACAATTTAAATGTTTAGTAAATTTAAACAGAGAATGTAAAATTACACATAATTTAAACCAAACGATTGCAATAAAATAAAATTGCTAAGTCGGTATAGTATTCGATGTTCATGTTTTTAAATCTCACCATTTCAGCAATTTTCGACTGGAGAAACAATGAGTAGGATTTGCGTGTTAGACAAATATTAAAACATTAAAATTGTTCTATAAATAGGAAAAGATAAACAAAATAAGAGAATATCTTCTTCACACAGATGTTTGCAAAGCTTAGCTAATGTAACAGTCTATTTTGAATTAATATTTTAAACATTTTATTACGAATCACTATATGTAGCTTCATGTCTAATAAACAACTTATTTTCAGTTTATTATGAGGAAATGTGAACTTTTTATTACCATAAAACAACAACATGCAAAAATTTCACTTTATAATTAATGAATAATGCTTGTTACGAATAAATAAACAAGTTCATTGAGAATTTCAATTTGATTAAATTGTATGGTTGTACTTATTTTATTGGTAAAATTTAATGTTTGCTTATTCCCTACATAATGTTTCTGAATCGACGACAATGCAGGCCCGCCCCGACTACCAGACGAAGGGGATTAGAACGGCGGTTTTCTGAACATGGGCAATGTACTCCGGGTTGGCTCCCCATCGGTCCTCAGCCGACTTCTCGAGTGGCGGTAGACCGGAGACCTTTATAATGAGCAGAGCCACGAAGAGGGGAGACAGGACTGTGAGAACAAAGGGAAGGGGAGCGGCACCAGAGTTGGAGGAGAGCCAGAGACCAATCCAGAGAAGGATCTCACCGAAGTAATTGGGGTGACGGGAGATAGACCAGAGGCCCGAACGGATGAACTGGCCCTGTTTGGAAAAACGGTGGTAACATTATATGAGTGGAATTAGAAATATTTTTTACCGAAAATACAGCTGCATATTTTGATATCGGAAATATTACCCGAAATATGATTATTGATTAAGTCCGACCCCCTCCCCTAGGTCGGACAATTTCGGTAACTATTCAAAAACGAAAAACAGACTAAGTGAAACGTAAATCCCGCTCTGAAAACTACGAAGACAAAAATTGTTTATTTCGTAAAAGAAATTTTTCTGTCAAGACTTTTTTTTAATTCTACAAATACCCAGTTTATTCATAATTGCTATTCTCAAAACAACAAAAAATTACTCAATGCATTAATTCAACGGCATACAGATGAGAGATTTATTAGCCATCGACTTGGTTTAACAGTAGAAATATGCAATTAGTTAAGCACATTAACAATATAAGATCTCAGGTCTATAACAACATTTGCATTTCAACAATATAAAGTCTCAGGTCTATAACAACATTTGCATCTCAACAATATAAAGTCTCAGGTTTATAACAACATTTGCATTTCAACAATATAAGGTCTCAGGTCTATAACAACATTTGCATTTCAACAATATAAGGTCTCAGGTCTATAACAACATTTGCATTTCAACAATATAAATTGAGCTATAAAGCTATAAACTAAATAAAACGGTTTATTAAAAGGTTTATCTATTTAAAAGGTTATAGATACTGTACACATAAATTTAGAATAATATTCACTCGATAAATAAATCATTACACAATGTAAGTTATTTTTACACAAAAGTAATATTAGCTATATTAGATACATACGTATAACAGTTTAGTTATAACTGTACTTGTTCATGACAATAAAATACAACAATTAAAAAATTATGCAAAAATATTGTTGAACCGATAGAGCATACTTTCTGTTTATAAGATCAGCATAATTCAATCGTCATTGTCTGAAAAAATGAATTTATTACAATAAGAAATTCTGATAGCTTTACTGATATATGTATTACTTTATAAATATTCTCTATTTCGACACAGTATTAGAATAGGTACTACAACAAGAGCCTTGTTATGCAACATTCAAAAGGGATTACTTTCTAATAATGCATCGTTTTAATAAAAATCAATAGCAAATTACATCAGGAGAATAAAAATTACGTTAAAATGCTTCTAATATTATGCTAAATACTTTTCCTTGAACTGCTTATTGTAAGAACAAAATTTGCTGATTAAATGCACTCTAATATTTATACAAAATTCATATAATTGAATATTTTTTATTTATATAAAAGTGTTAATCAAATTTTTTATAGTTTAGTATTATAATTCATGTATGTATATATACCGTTGTCAAATGTCTTTTTGCAAATTTCGTTCTTAAACTGAGAGTTTGTATTGCAGCTTTGTATTGCGTATTTAGGAATTTATACTGTTTAACTGCGTTTTCGCTAATGACCTGAGTATGCATATTAATGATTTGAGTGATCTATTATTATTTTGAGATTAACAGTACCGAACTGACTATTTATATATTTTATTAATCAAATAGCGTACATTAATTTTAAAGTAACATGTATTTATATAATGTATAACGTAATATAAGTACATATGAACGGTTTATGTACTAAAAAACGGAAATATAAGCTTTATATGTTAACCTGGACTAGCTCTAACAAATAAAAATATAGAAAAAAGGTTTTATTAAAAAATTTGCGTCGCACCAAATCACAAAAAATCATAGCAAAAGTTTAGTTATCATATAGCTAATAAGTGTGTAATTTATGTTTATCCCAGACATGGTGTCCCCCGAACTATAGTCACAGACAGTGGAAAACAATTTCTTTCAAATAAATTCAAAATATTTGCTAAGAAGTAAAAATTTTAGATAGTTATGTCAAGTCCATACTACCACCAATCAAACGGAAAAGCAGAAAGCGCCGTCAAAACAGAAAAGGGAATTCCCCAGAAGTGCTTATAAGACAACCAAGATCCCCTCTTGGCCATAATAGAATGGCGAAATACACCCAGCGAAGCACCAGGGACGTCACCAGCTCAAAGGCTATTTTCTCGACGCTGTAGGACTCCTTTGTAAATTTCTACCAAGCAGTTATTACCGAGTGAATATTGAAGACTACGACAAGCATAAATACGCAAAGAAAAGGCAAGCAGAATACTGCAACCGCGATGCCAAGCTTTTCAAACAGCTGCTTAAAGGGCAGACGGTGGTCGTTCAAACACCTGGAACCACTACCTGGAAACAAGGAACAGTGGTGAAAATTCTACCGCACCGAAATAGTGTTCCAAGTATCTTGACTCAATACGTATCGACGCAACGATGCCTCCTGAGCAGTCTCCTGTGCCAATCGACCGGTCTCTTCACGATGAGCCTGAAGCTACTGATCCTCTACCCTCATTTCCAGACTACAATAATATGGTGCAGAATTTTCCGGCACTTAGAAGATCAACAAGAGTATCACAGCCACCACATCGCTACATGTCGGTATCGTATTAATGCTTATTTTATTGAAGGAGATGTCTCGAGGTACGTTGTTTAATATTTTCCTTCAGTATGACATTGTACGATGTTATGTAATCAAATGGTGCCCACGAATATGTATTTATGTGTAGATAATATATTAATTTTAAGTTAAATTTTATGAGAAGCAAAATTTGTTAAGTAATAAGTTTTATATTTATTAATAAATGTAATTTACTACTGTCAGTTGTATAAGTAATGTATAACATTAATAATATAAAATATTCACAAAAAATAGTACAAAAAAGAAATTGTCACAAATAAATTATTCTACTGATTAATTTTATTTGTTTTAAATCACAAATATTTTGTAAAAGTTTCTATAATTATATTATATTTAACAAAGCGTGTTATATAGAAAATATTAAAGCAGTTGATGAACCATGTTATGTTGATGAATAAAAACTATCAAAGAAATAACAATTATTACATGTTATTTACTAAAACTATCTGGTCTTGCGACCCCGCCTGCATTTAAATCATAATTAATGTGTGTAAATATGGACAACGATTAATTTCTTCTATAATAAAGTATTTAATATGCGTTACAAATATGTTAAATCTACACGTGAATATATCTCGCTTATATATACATACATATATATCCAATGGGTTACCTTGAGTCATAATTCAGTAAACGAATAATACATTTTAGAGGTAAAATAATATATTAAGAAGACATGTTTCAAACGTATAGTTCTTTCATGAGCAACAAGTGGGTTAGAATTGCGGAAAAACGGAGATAAAATAGTACATAATTAGATTTAGATATGTTAACATAACTCTCTCGTTTTAGTCTTCATTCCAATTATGTACTATTTAATCTCCGTTTTTTCACAATTCTAACTCACTTGTTGCTTGAGAATGAACCATACATTCGAAACATGTCGCTTTAATATAGTATACAACCTCGAAAATGGCATTTTCACTTACTTAATTATTATGTATAGATATATGTAGATCTTTATTAATGTAATCTTCAATTATTATACCACGTGAATAATTCATGCGTGACATATAAATTAGCGCAATGTACTAGCGTGTATGTCCGTGTATATTTTAATGACATTACACACTACATGTCCAACATAATATACCAGCTTTAATCTCATTATATTGGTAAAACAATGGGAAAGTTATAAGAGCGTTGGATTGCTATATTTTCTTTTCCATTTCCAAATTTTAAATTATGTTGATTTTGCAAGACAAGGGTAAATATCATAATATACATATAGGAAGCGTTGGATGAAAATTAGGGTGACGCCAAATGACCTGATTTACGACAACTTTCGCCAAGTGAAAATAATTTTAATATAAATATGTCAATCATTTCTATTTAAAGCAATTAAAATATATATCTAATAAATTTCTTATCGGTTGCGTGACTGTTTCGCATATATATAATAAACATAATATATGAAAACGTTTAAATCAGTCGCCCAATGTTATACCATGGATACTTATATAGATATCCATGGTTATACGCAAGACATGTTGCATCATTTCAATTGTTCTCTCGGAAAATGATGATTCAAATCAGTGGATTATTATCTGCAAACCACTTCAATAACTTTAATATAGTGAATTCAGTACATCCGGTAATATTATATGTACATTTAAAAGACTAACAAAATGTTTCAATCGAAAGTGAAACGGAAAAATATAACACCATTACAGCATGCCCGGCTTTAACATTCGAAGGATACCAAGTTCAACTTAATAGAAAATTAAGACAACTCACACACGCACAAAAATACATTTCACTAATCTATAAATAAAACAATTAAAAACATATATATATATTTAAATAAATATTTTTAAAAAGTATTTTTTATGTACATAGTATTCATCGTAGGTATAACTTTTCTATCTAAAAAACCAATGCTAAATAAAAAGCGGTACATTTTTTTTAAGAATTCTAAATATCGTTACAGAATTGAATAGTATGTATATATAATAAACAAAAGAAAAGATCGAGAATGTGTGACACATGCGTGCATGCAGGGATTGTGCAGTAAGATAATGAAGCGTAGCAATCGATTAATATGAATTTAAACTAACAATTAGAATGAGAGTGAAAAAATTGAAAAACTGAAAAACTGAAAATGTCATAAAAATATGACTAAAAAATTTGAATAAAAACGTGGCAATGGTATAAATTATATTATTAAGTTATAAAAATTGGCTTACTTAAAACAAACACTTTTCCATTCATATGGGTTTCATTACTTTTGTAAAAATGTTCCATTATAACCAAGAATTTTTCATAATTTTTGATGTCATATTTTTATTAATTTTACAGTTTAGACGTATACCTATTTTCCATATCGATTTATACGTTTACGCATTTTAAACAGAAAGTATTGTAACAATTACATCTTGGCGCAATGTTTATATAAATTTTTTCGATGGCTGTAACTATATGTATCATCAATATCATTTTAACTTTTTAATCTTGGCGTCTTTTTTATATAAATTTCTTTAATGGCTGTACTTCATATCATCAATATCATTTCAACGTTTTTATTTTGAGGAGAAGCTTGGTTCTTGGCTTTCCTTTTTGAAAGCTGTCGTTTTTTGTTTATATATTAAGAAAAAGAAGAAGTAGAAGAAGAAGAAGAAACAATTTTTCATCGAAATTGACCCCTTTTAAAAGGTATCTAGAAACAGTTTCTAAAGTTCATATTAGGTGCGTTTTGGTGATTACGCGGATACCAAAAATATGCTTTTTAATGCATTCTATTCTGCTGTATTAGTGATCAAAAATGGACCTATTCTCCATAGCAAATTAATGACTAGAGCTGTTAGCATCTCTCAAGC
>JAYRBW010071794.1:0-26294 GCA_036023295.1 Invenusta paracnida
AATAACACATATAGTCTGCAGACTACTGTTTTCTCTACACATTCACTGAGAAAATGTACTCGCCCACCGGACGAGTGATTTTTGAAAACCACTCGCCCGGATTCAATTCTACTCGCCCTGGGCGAGTGATTTTTGCTTCCCTGCATAACGTTTTAACCAATGAAAAAAAAATTAACAAATAATATGCATATAGGATGTACATATCTTTGTAGACATTACAATTTATAGTCTAAATAAAATAATAGTCTAATAAAACACAATACTCAATAATACAATAGAATTAGACATCTTTAAACTCTATAGGATGAAGTTTTCCTTCTCTATGCTGTAAACAATCACATAAAAACGTACCTACTGGTGGTTTACTAAATAGCATGAAAAGTAATTATTTCTAATTTGAAAAAACCCAGATCTAAGGCCATTGTTTTATTATTAAGATTGACATTTTTTTGTGGTTGATTGAATAAATGTAGATGAATGTATAGTTTAAATGAGAAATTGCTTGTTTTAGAAAAAAATTAGCTATTTTAATCTAGATTATTAGAAAAGGATTGTTTTGTTTATAAATGGACAGTCATATGTCATATAATATATCTATTGCCTATAATAATCATTTACTCATTTATACACAAATAATTTTCTACTGTATATGGGTAATATACATAGATAGGTATATAATCTAAGACCAGTGCATATTTTTTATAGATAAGGGCTTTTTCTAGATTACACTGTTGTGGTTAACTTCAAACTAAAACCTGTGTGGCACAATTGGCTAATGTGTTAGACTGTTAACCCAAAGGTTGCTGGATCTACCCAATCTAAAGCCTCTACTTTTGATAAAAATTATATAAAGATATAAGAAAAGGTATATTTTAATTTTTAATTCTTATGAAAATGCAATTGATTTATATAAAAATGTGATCCTACAAGTATCTTTTAATTATTATAAAGATGTTTCTTCATTATTTTATAATCATTATATAAAAAATTATAATAAGCTATAGATATAGTCTATTAGTGGTGTACTACCACTATATTTTGTAAACTTATTTTAATATATAGTTATATTGATTTATTCTCAATAAATGCAGCATGCTAAAGTATAGCACTTATTTAATTAGCCAATGAAAATAATGGAAATGTGGGTAGAATTAATAAACCTATTGATATTTGGGCTAGGAAACTACCACTAGGTATTGATGTCACACTTTTTAGAATGGTGTGTATAATTATTTCTAGTTGATATTATTTTCAGAAGGACACCTATTTAATTGAAATATTGATGGACATTTTGAAGTATATAAAAATTAGTATTTATAAACAGTTACTTGACAAGGGTCACACCACTATATACAGGGTGTTAATAATTTAACTCAAATTTTAATGAATGAATTTGAATGACTCTGCAGTAAGTCTATCTATATGGCTATTCACTGAAATCAAATGACTGTCTATGCCATAAGTATATCTATAACTATTCAATGAAATCGAATGACTGTATATACCATAAAAATAGGAGTTAATAGAAGTGAAACAGCAAGCCTACAGAGTATACCACTTCATCTATGGAGTAAAACCCAACATCCAATCATAAAGATGTGCAAAATCACATGACTCCATAAGAAAACAACTATAACAAGCTAGGTTAAATTTAATAGTAGCTACAGGTTTTCTGTTTACATATTTTTAAAATTTAGATCTTTAGCTTTTGAACAATATAAAACTTTAGTAAAATTATTATTTCTTAGCTAAAAAATCTTTACAGAATCATGATACATTCATCCCATTTTTGCATATTAAATAGCTTTGGAATTTTTCTCTCTTTGGGCAATCAAAGCTTGCACACTGAATTTTGATGAGTCATCATAGCTGTGTCACTTCTATCTAACTCTCATTTCTATGGTTTATAGTCTATGATTTTAATTTAAATTTGACTGAGCATACTCAGTCAAATTACTCGAATTAAACCAAACATAATCATTAGTTTCATTTCACTATGGCAGCTGTGTGATTCAATTTGAGAGAATGCAGTGAAATAATAGTCTTATTACTCAACGGGTAATGCATCTGCAGCTGCAAGACAGGTTGGATAACTTTCTCCTCAAACATTCACTGTTCTTCAACTTGTTAAAAAATTTGAGGAAGCTGATAAACCAAGTTGTGGAAGAAGTGGTGTTTACAAAGATGATCAGTTTAGAGAAGCAATTCTGGTTAAAATAAATCCCAACACTTTCCCATCATCGCTTAGAATAACTATTCAGATGCAAAATAACAATTTTAACCATGTTATGGTGTGGAAGACTTTGAAAAAAAAATTGGGCTACAAGCCATACATTCCATGTCTCCTAAATGCATTGAATGAGGATGATCCTGATAGGCAAATGCAGGCTTGCAAGATATTACAACAAATATTCAATGATGACCCAACAACTTTTAATCATATCCTTATGGTCCAATGAAGCCTCATTTAAATTAAACAGCCAAATCAATAGACATAATTGTGCCTATTGGAATACAGGAAATCTTCACCATGTTGTTGAGAAGAATGTCAATTTACCTGGTGTCACTGTTTGGTGAGCCATATCTTCATTGGGAATAATTGGCCTTTACTTTTTTTTATTGAAATGTAAATAGTGTTTCTTATTTGAATATGCTTAATGAGTTTCAGCAACCCAGATTACCAGGAAATGATTTCATCTTCCAACAAGATGGGGCCACTCCAAATTATGTGCAGATTGTACATTCTTGGTGAGATGAGATGTTTCAAGATAGGTTGATTGGATGCAGGGGACCTATAGAGTGGCCAGCTCGCTCTCCTGACCTTACAGTATAACAGACTTCTTCTTGTGGGGTTTCCTGAAGAACAAGGTATATGCACAGATTCCCTGAACCATTCAACAATTAAAAGTAGTGATTAGTTACTGTTGGCATCAATGATATTGATATCAAACTTTGTGTAAAGGCATGCAGATCAGTAAGAGGCCATATTGACATGTGTCTCCAACATGATGAAGGTGGACATTTTGAAAATTATTCTTAATATTTTGATTACTGTAAATTCATACCTGTTTATTCCTAACATGTTAATTAAAATTTTGAGTTAATTTATTAACACCCTGTATAAAAAATGATAGGCACAAAAATATTTATGCCCCCCTAAATCTGCACTGGGTTATTTTTTGCATAACATTTGCATATATGCAATATTGAGTTGTTTTGGAGTGGATTTGCTACATAATATTATAAAATTGGTCTGAATAGCATATTATGTATAGTAATAATATTCATAATTACTGCAGATACATTTTTTTAATAACAAATTCCCTAAGTAACCAATTGCATGTATTTTTTATTGTTAGTACTATTGTCTTGACTAATTGATCCAATGGTATTTTTGGAAAATATGAAAGCTCCATAATAATGTGCACAACTGCTTATACATATATAGTTTCCTTTTCATTATTACTGTTCACCCTGACATGCTGTATAATCAAGGACTGTACTCTCAAAGAAATAAGGTTCCTACCAAGGAAATTTTATATGATTTATTTTTTAGACATAAGTCCTATTATAAAACTGGTTTTACATTATTTGTTAATTAGTTTTTTAGAAATTATTACTCCAAAATATATGTACCACTCGGTCAATATGCTATAAACTAAAATATCAATTTACAAACATTTAAAGCTGTAAAGAAATTGTTGCCACTGATGTTGTCTCTTTATATTACCAAGGATATTTCTAAAAATTTATATAGACCATAAAAAGTCTATAATTGATGCACATTCCCCTTTAAACTGTATTGGAGGCAATCAGATGCAGACACATCTAATTGAGATTTTTGCCCATGCAAAAATATTTTATATGTAATCACAGAATATGTCTATTGTATGCAAGTGTTAGAACCATTTTATGTGATTTATAATTGGGCTTCTGGGTTAACAGAACATGCTGGTGTAGACATAACACACTCAGTATTATAAGGTTGAAGATGATGCTGAGCAAAATTTGGAAGATGTAGTCAATCTGTATAATGATAACATTTGAGATTGATATGTAGAATGCAAAGTAGAAGTAAATTGATCCCAAAGAGAGATCATCATCCTTCATAATGTTTCAACAAGGTTTTTTGGTTTGTAGATGCTCCTAAAAATTTGATACACTTTATCAGTAACAAGCTGCAAATGTTAATGTTTGTTTTCTACACCTCAACGTCTTTTTCTCTGATTACGAGCTTCAATGATTATGAAGACTCCTTGATTATCTTCTCTAGCCTTAACAAATGTATACTATTTATACCTGTGAATTATCAGACTATTTTTAAACAGTTCATGCAATTACATCCTAATTGGACTTTGTTGTCTAAATATTATCATCTATAACTATCAACTAAAAATGCATATTTTAAATGACTCTATCAGACAAAGTACTATCTGTACATACTATTTTTTTAAGTTTTCAAATAATTTGAATAATATATGCATACCTTATATAAGCTCTAAACATATTCTATTCTCTGATCTGATGCATAGGTTCTTATATTTATTGTAACAACCCTGTCATTTAAAAAAAAATTATTAGCATCTCATTATAATGACATTTAATTACTATTTATTAAGAAAAAGTATGTAGTTAAGTGGAAATAAACCATGTATGTTTACATAAAATAGTAAGTGATCACTCCAGTTCATTTCATTTTTGGGACTTTGCCAATTCTAAGAAACAATCTATCTTTTTATTTCTTACATACATCATTTTCAATACATACTCGTTTTCAATGAGAAAATATGAAAACTTCTTTAAATTGAACATTATAAAAAATATACTTTTTAAATATTTGACTAGAACAATCTAAAGTCCAAATATAAGAAAACAAAACTATAGTAAATAATCAGTTATTCATTATACTAAAATTACAATAACTACAAAACTAACAAATTGAAATGTCTTACCAGCCCATGTTCTTACAGATTTCAGATTTTTTTTAAAGTCTAGAAATAATGCAGGAAAAGAACAATTTCCTAAAAAAACACACAGGGTGTCCACACTAATTAACCAAAAAAATTCATGTACAGAAGTCAAAATTCACATATATATTTTGGTAAAGAAATTGACAATATATTACATATGTTTTTAAAATATACATAATATATACATCAACATGAAGTAAAAACATTCTACCTAATGACAGCTCAGCAAGCCAAGGTCGCTTGTCTCCCTGCATTCTGAACGAATGTGCTTAGCTACCAAAACAAAAACAAAAAACGTTCAAATTGAGGATTTTATAGGTTTTAAATAAAATATACAAAGTTATATTCAAGCGCCGCAGGCAGAAATTTTTCATATATTAAGATTGAAATTATTAGTATTTATTAAAAATAAATAATTAAAAAATCTACTAAAAAATTCACATACAGCAGTTAAAATTCACGTATCTCTATTCAAAGTCGTGTACAATTCACTTACATTTTGTCTTTTTATCAAAATCCGTGTACATGTGGACACCCTGCGTTAGGTGCCAAGATTCTCGCAACCTATAAATTACGATTATTTATTGCACCGAAGCATAATTTAATTCAAAGTTGAATATTTAATACATTTAATGATGTATAAGTATTTTACTGCAGAATTCAAAACAATGTTTGAAAATATATACTAAAGAATAAAATGAGTAATCATCATAACAAATAACTATATAAGTAGTAACTACTAAGTTAAATAATATTCTTTTTGTCAAAATTGTCAAAACAAGTCTATTTTTGGTTTTTGACTTTTGACTTTTAACTTTTATACAAATTAATTAGAAAACAAAAATCGTAAAAATTTATTTAAAAATATTTATAAAACAAGGCAATAATAAACATTTTAAACATATGGACAATTAACCTATGAATTACCTGGCAGACTTTTAAAACTGTGGAGGCCAACTAAGAAAAAACACTTTCATACAATTAGAAATAGAAAACCCTGTGTTATCATTGAAAATTTATTCAGTAATCATTTCCAAAATATCAAAACCCTATATTTCTAAACTACAAAGAGAGCAATCTCATTAATATTTCAATTTAAAAAGTGCAAAGTAAAAGTTTTCCTTAGTGTGAACGTTCTGAGTTTAAAAAAATTGTAATACACAAAATTCATCATTTTTATTTTTTTAAGCTTAACATTATTTTGTCTAAATTATATTTAATATAATATTTAATTATTAAATATAATATAAATATATTCTAAATAACTAATTTATATCTTTTGGTAAAAAATATAATTGCCACCACTTCCTACTTAGCTAATACCTGTATATGTCTTTTAGATTCACAATTATTTTTTATCAGTAGGCATTACAGGCCCTAAAATGTTTATTTTCCCGTTTGTAAAGTTACCTCAATTTAATCATATCACAATTTTCTTAGTGGCAAAAATTACCAGTATAGTTTACACAACGTTATTATATAGACTAAGGATAATCGCTTCAAAATAATTGTCGTATATTGGTACATATTTATAGGTAGGTAATGATCAATAATAATAGCATCAAATATTTATAGAATAGTGCATATTATATACCTACAATAGCTAACTATAGTGTTCAGTTGAGTAGGTACCTATCATCAATTCATGGCATATTGATATTATTACAATTCCTTTCATTACACCCATATATAAGAAATAGGTACACAATACATTCATTTCATAGGTTTAAGCAATGATGGTCTACTGGTATACGCTACTTTTGTGTGACGTAATTTAAACAAAAATCAATACTCCCCTCTGAGCGGCTTCTAGCTAGGTAGACAAATTTATATATAGGTAATAGACGTTGCAGTCAAGTATTATTGAGACGTGCAAACAACGCAGCCGCTGATATTTCTAAATCTCTGAATCTGCTGGTACCAAATGTTTATTACGTGAATCAACATATACCGTTATAAATTCTCATTCTATATTTTTATGCTGTGCTGTTTAACCCATCGTTTTGAAATCTGTAGCCTTGAAGGCTTACCTCGCGAACTACTACATATCTTTTGCCAAATGACCATAAGGTTTGTTTTCCGATAACCAACGGATAATTTAAAAGCATAAATTCTTGACAAACACCATAATCTACACTTCTGAGTCCGTGAGATGTGAATATTATAACCAACAAGCAAATGATGTTAAAACTCCGCTATGTAGATTATAATTGAGGCTGCCTAACAACTTCAGTTTGCACAAATAATTCTGAACTCTACATTACGCTAAATACTTCTGTGACTCTCTTTTGGCATCTACACATTTAGCAGGTATTGGTGAGAAGTGGCATGAATAAAACGTGTCTGCTCTTTTCATTGTTGTTTCGTCAAATTGATTATAGCTGCGCTCATTATTATACGGTGCTATTTTAGCTGCTATGGGCTCAAATGTCACTATAAATATGTATAATGAAAGATCTCATCACTATTTTGATTCTGAAAATATGACGAGCTATCACCCACCTATTGTATATAGAACAGGAAAGGACTATATTACAACTTCTTTTAACTGATCATTATTAATCTTTTGACTCAAGTGTTGTGATAATATATTTTTTCTTTGAAGCAAAATAATTTATCTTATTTTACCAACGGTACAGACATAACTGGGATATTATAAAGCCAGGTGTATTTTATGCAAAATTCACAAATTTTTGCTGGATAATTGCAGTAATACTTAATTGTTATTCCAAAAAGTGGAATCCTGTGAAAGATGACAATTAACAGAAGTGTAAGTATACGTTTTGTTTTGTAAGGCTCGTTTGTTTTTATATAATAATATATAAATATTTTATTGACTAGAAACGTTTATTATGAACAGCAATGTTTTAATTTTTTATTGTTCTCCTATTAAAATAATTACAAATAATGAAAATGTGAAGTGTTATGACATTGGGTAGGTAGGTACATAAAAATATTGATCACCACGTTTCGATTCTCAAACAAGTATTTTAACGCATAACTTTTGCATATTTACAATTATTCCTTAATTTATATAAAGGATTCAATTTTTCAAATTTAAATATTTTATCAATATTTATATTTTTATATTCAGTATACTTTATATTTTAAGCATTTTTATGAATTCGTAAAAATGTATATATTTCTAATTCAATAATATTTAAAAATACTATTTCATACTAAATGTACTTATTTTAATTAATTATTATTAATGTTACAATTAATCATTAGTAATCAGAAAGTTTATTAAATCGAAACCTAGCTTTCTTATGATATTTAAAGTTTAAACTAAATCTAATAAGTTTAAACAATTTGTTCAGAAGCATATACATATATGAACAGTTTAGATGCCTATATGAAATTTATTTCTGAACAAAGTTATACTAAAAATTAATATATCATGTTTACTCTTAATTGATTATGTTTATATGTTTTGTTATTATATGTTGATATTATGATCTATATTGAAATTTGAAATATCTGTATTTTAAAGAGGTAACTTGAATTAAATTCTAAAAATTGAAGATTCTAATTATTTTTTAAAATGTTTTATGAATGTATTTGTTATTGTTATTGTTATTTTTATAGGTATATGACTTATAAGATCTAAAATCTCATGAAATACTATTGGTACAGGCATTCGTTCTACTAAATGAAATATTAGAGTACCTAACATTTATGTTAATACCCCTTGATAGTTTATATTTATAGTGTAGGTATTCAGGTTTCTTGATACAATTACATTTTAGATGACATTATTCTAAGCGTTTGGTCATTGTTTTATATATGCAATTCAATTATTTTAAATATTTTCTAAATACTGAATCTGAAGAGAAAATTAAATTCTTTCATGATTTACATTTTTTATTTTATTTATAAATAAATGTTGAAACGATTATTTCTTGCTCTTGAAATATTTTATAATAAAAAGCATTGAAAAGGTTAATTTGGGAAAAAGAGTTTTTATTATAATATTACAATTTATATACCAGATATGATTATATGTATATCAGTATGTTTGATCCCCAAGTTTAAGCATTAAACTATCAATCACAGAAAAAATTTACCAAAGAACATAAATGAAATAAAAGTAAGTGTAACATTTGGAGAAATCGAACCGGTCACTTATCTTTTTACTAATAATACAGGGTGTCCCGTAAGTCCCCTGCACTTTTGGATATAAATAGACTTTTTTCAACAAACTATATTGATAGCACATGCAATTATATATTACATAATAATTAAACATAATTAAATATAATTATTAAAAGTAATTAAACATAATTATTAAACAAACTGTTCACAAATAGTCACAAATCAGTCACAATCATTTATCAAATGGGTTTACTTGTAGAGCATTATGATCAATACACAATTGGAGACGTCGGAAGGTTCTCTTGTGGATCTTACGAAGGGTTTCATGGTCGATCTTTTGAAACTCATTGATTGTTTCCTTTTCTGACATTTTCTGACATTTTTGGGAGATGACTCAAGGTTTTAATAAACCCCACAAAGCATTATCACAGCAAGAAAGATCTGGGACCCGTTTCATAAAAGTTATCAGTATACTGAACTTTTACAGATTTAAATGGCTTGTAACTCAGATCCTTTTTAATAACTTTTTGCAAAGTTGATCTAGCAATGACTAATTCCTCCGATTGTTTTCTAATGCTTAATAGGGGGTTAAGTTGCATAGATCCATCAACTACGTCTGCCACATCCCCATGAGAAGAAAGTCTACTCGTTCTTCTGTAGTCTAACAAACTTCCTGTAATGAAAAGTTTCTCCATCCAAGCTATAATCTGCATCCTCTTGGTGGCTCATCATCATAATTTGCTCTTAATTTGTCTTTTACACGTCGCATTGCCTAATCTGATCTATTTATACAATTTAATTTTCATCAATTTTGATTTTAAACATATTTATACAATAAATAAATGTGCAGGGAACTTACGGAACACCCTGTATATAACTTTCAAATTGTTACTTTGTCCAATTAAAAAGCAACACTTTATTATATGCATTTCAATTGTACATTCCATATATTTACAATGCTCAAATTATCCATCTGTAGATGACTTATCCAAAAATATATATTTAATTTAGATAACAGCTATTTAGATTGACAATCTAAACAATCTTTAACGCCATAATTGTTTCAGCTTACATAGGTGTTATAAGCTTTTGTAAGTTTTATAAACTTTTATAATAAGTTTTGCAGAATCCGTGAACATATTCTTTGTACTGGATAGTCAACTATAAACACTTACGTGAAAATCTAAGAGGGTCGAAAATCCATATTTTTGTAATAACTAATTACCGTTATCCAGTGTTTTATTATTTTCACAGTGAAATATCAATGACTTGTTGAGTAACTTTGAATAGCAGTGTAGATCTGTGTAGATCATGTAGATCTGTGTAGATCATGAATTCTAGGCTTTGTAGATTTTTAGTATAAATTGAGAACTAGTCCTGTTAAAAGATTTTTTTAACAAAGTCTTCGATAAAACTTTTATTTACGTAAGCATGTGATTATCTGTTTAGCTGATTTGAATAATTAATGTGTATAGCAATGTCTGGAAATTATAATTATAACCATTTTATGGTGCACACATGTTTGAGAGATAATATAGAAATACTTTTAGCTTTATAGTCTTTGAAGAGCATATTTACAAGATGTATTTTTTAGTGTATATTTAAACTATATTATCTGTGGCCATTTATTATATACATTTGAAATCTCCGCTAGGACTTATATGAATTATTTAGTTTTTAAATATTTATACAGAAAATGACAAAAACAGTTTTAGTGTAATATTGAAGTTATTTTTTCTATTGATTGTAATAGAAAGAGTTACCTTATTAATTCAATTGTGAGGTATTAACAATTTATAATTGTATAAGATAATTATATAATTTATTATAAATATTTTATATATTTTAATCTTTAATTCGATATAATTTAATAAAATAAGAATAAAAGGCAAGTACTTTTTATTTTTTATATTATCGAAAAAGTCTTAATTTAAGTGAAAAACAACATGTTTTATAAACATATGATAACATATTGTTTTATAAAATAAAATATAGTCTTAATAATATATGTATAAACACCCGTATATATAAATATTTACGTAAATGTTATAAAATATTTACATATATTTACAATTTATATAATAAATACAAAATTCATAATTGAAGAAAACACATAAATTGATCCTATAAAAATAGATATATTACCTTTTTCGTGATATTTAAAAAATGTAATATTTTTTTAGAATATATATATACATTGAAATAAATAAAATAGTCCAATAAAATATTTTGTTTAATTAACCCTTGTTTAATACTTACTTTTTACCACATATACTTATTACTTATGGATTCAATTTGGTATCTATGAGTTTATACTGATTCCTTTAGACAATGGTAAGCGTGGTCAGCAACTTCGGTTCCAGTCCACTTTATGAGGATTACGAAGTAGATACCAACACCTCCGTTCATCAGCTCATCGGCAGCATTCTCGAGCGTCATGGAATGGTTTCAAGAGACCCCAATCTCTTCTATCTCACTCTGGAAGGCTGGGGTCAAGAGGACAGCAAGGTCAAAGGTGAGTGGCTAATCAATGAGATATTAAAAAATTCACCTTTAATGAAACGTAAATTATTGTATCATACAAGATTTGCACACTTTTTACCTAATTTAAAACCTGTTAAATCTTCTAACATCTTACAATATTGGATGTGAGAATTCTAGTTTGAAATTAAGATTAGGGATCTCTAAAGCTTAGTAGTCTTTCCAATACAAATCTTTCAAATTTCTAAGTAGCCTTTGTCCAATTTAAAGTCTGTTGTCTCGTGGAAACTAGATAGTTTACAGGATTACAGGATAATGAAATGTTGAATTTTTCTTAATATCTTTATTTTTTTTAAAGTTGAAAAATTATTTTAAATCCAGAAACTAATATAGCTGAGTTACTTCAATTTTTGAAGTGCGCTGCTCATTTTCTCGATTATATGTCGAGTAGTTCATAGGTTTACTATACTTGTTAAGGAGGAAGTGTGGGTGTATATATAAGTACATAAATGTTTAATGTATGAGATATCTTTTTAACAGAACCCATAAACAACAACACCACCCTCTTTTCACATTTCCTACAGTTGTCCTATCTATGTATATAGATAATTCTACTAACTATATATATGTATGTATTTATAGGTGGTAGTTATAAGTATTGATCATGATAAGAAATGGGTCAAAATGAAAAAGTATATGATGCCATCAAGGCTGGCTTACTAAAAATTATTTGAAGAATTATCTATAGACTTGGTTATATGGTGTATCTACATAGATATTCAGTTAGCTTGTGACGGAATCAATAATTAATTATCGCATATATATTTTAGTTTACAGAAACCATCAACAGTTTATGAATTCAAATTTATTGGATAAAAGGCAGCAAAAATTTTGTTAAGAAATCCAAGAAGATAAATTTATGATGAGACTAATGTCTATATTGATTTTTTCTGATATTCTTTATGTATATTATATTTGTATTTGTATTTTGATGTATTACTAGCTCACTTGTTGATTCTCCTATTAGATACCTTTTGTTTTTTAGCGGCACTTTAGTTGTTAATAAATCAAAATCTTCCAAATATTTCGTTCCTGCTTGTGTGAGAATTTTCATATTTATTTATTTATGTATGGCATTGTGTTCCCATTACAGCATAACGAAATTATTGAAGGAATTATAGTTGTAGATACATATTATCATACTCAATGAATTTCATAGTTTGCTATAGATATAATACAGAACATAGTTTTTGCGTTTAAACAAATTATTTATATAAACCATTGAACAATATACATATTATTAAAAATTCGATATATTTTTAAAGCCTGTAAATTTGCTGAATTATAAAACTTTGAATCTAAACAGGTTATCTTTTGGTAAACTACAAAATGATTTTATTTTGACAAAAGCTATATAACTTCTTTAACTCTAAAAATGGTACTACATAAAGAATTTATTGACTGAGGTAGAATTGTAAATTAATGAGAAACAGAATAAACGAAACAAAGAATTATTGTAAACATAATGCTGTAAAGCTATGAACGTAAAGATTTAGCAACTGTTCATATTTTTTATTACCAACTAATAATTTATTGATTCTTTAATATAATGCTTACATTCAATTTTTACATTTCTTAATGGGGTAAACAAGTAAATAATATAGTACACACTACATCAGTTCTTCTTTGTTAAGGAATTAGCAAATTAAGATTATTGCTTTATAAAATGTATATTTTAATGGATTTATGCCGTACGTTGAATATTTATATTATTCCTAATGTTTTACGTTGGATCTAAGATTATAGGCTACTGTATAGTAAATCCTAAAGTATAATATTTACAAATGAACTTCACAAAAAGAGTGATATAAGAATGGTATATGTATTTTAGTATGTTTAAAATACATATATTTAAAACTATGAAAAACTATAAAGCGAGGACCCAATCAGATTACTATTTGCAGCATGACTTTTTATTTAAATGTTTAAATACACTTCAGTAATCTTTTATTTCTGTATTAAATATATATATTTACTGTACAGATTTTTATCAAAAGTAATTTCGTATTATAAATGTTACTATTAACTTAATATTAAATTTAATTAAACTTATTGACTGCAACATGAAATAGTATTATATTAAGTACTTGGAATAAGACGCTTTATGTGATTGTTATTAGTGTGAATTGTTCATTAAAAATCGTTTAAATTTCATTATTATATTTCATTTTCATTTTACTGTAGAAACGTTTGGATTCTATTGCTATATTATAAAGTTCAGGTTTTATCTTGAATTCCTGAAATTAGCGAAAAGCCAGATTTACGGATTTGCAGATATAAAATGAACCATGAACTGTCACACATCTTATAAATATAGATGAATGAATAATATACATCATGCATTAGAAAGCAAATATAAATTACCGAACACGTTCTCACGTTTCTTATTTTTATGAAATGCGTTCATCCACACACTATATTTAACAAAGATGGATTATCAGAATCATAAATTTCTATAATTTTTTGATAACGGTAGTCAGTATACAAGTATATCAAGAGATATTGAACCAGGAATATTTCTATTATATATGTAGGTAATACATATGGAGCAAAAGAAATAAGAAAAGGCAATTTGGCAAATCAGATAACAGGTCACCTTAAAATTGCATGACTATGGCTTTTTATGCCGGTAAAATGATTCATGTTCTTATTTTATAGAATAGTATATTATTTTCTATACTGCAGAAATAATATACTCAGAGTTGAACACAATAATGTCTTAACACCGTTTTCACTTCTTAATAGTTCAATAAATGTATAATTTAATATTTGACTATAATTAGCATATTTCTAATCGACTGTATATTTTAGAAGTGAAAGAATGATCATTATTTTGTATTTATAAATTAAATTAATGGTTATTACAGATTTAGTAATTTGTTATCATATTATTCAGTTTTTTCGTGTGGCAATTGTCAATAATAAATTAAACTATAAAATATTAAATGCGTTCATATCATCGGAATTTATTTGATCATAGATAATACTCATGTATATTTGATATAAGGAAAATAATACAATCTACTTCAATCTTATTATATTCAAAAAGTTGTATGTTATTGATTTAAATTGTTTTAAATTAGTATATAAAAAGATAATTATTTTATATGTTTTATTATTACATTAAGATCTAGACTAAATTTTTATCTAATACATAATTTCATACAAGAATCTGAAAGTAACAAGAAATAATAAGATATTGGTAATTTTAATAGAATTTGAAAAATATTTTAATCATGTTTATTCTCTTAAGTGTATAATTTAAATATCATATTATTATATCTTGATGATGTGTCTTTTCTAACATGTGTGAATAAATATTTTTCTATTTTAAATTAACTTCAAATAAATTATTGCACTAACCTATTTTCTGAACTAAATGAAAAAAACATAAAATATAAACTAAACGATAGAACAAGAGTAGAGTTGACCATAATTCAAACATGTCAGTTTTATGGCCCTCCGGTGGCTCTGCCATAAAGCTAGAGAAAAAGTGAATTTCCATTTGAGTTTTTCACTT
This sequence comes from Invenusta paracnida, assembly GCA_036023295.1. NCBI lineage: Eukaryota > Metazoa > Platyhelminthes > Proseriata > Coelogynoporidae > Invenusta > Invenusta paracnida. Next base: position 15,127 of record JAYRBW010071794.1, read on the forward strand.
TTCTTCCAGACAGCATCACCGTTTTCAATGACAGTCGTCCACTTGTGCTACAAAACAACAATCCAGATCACAGGTTAGTAACCCAACTATAACAATAAAAAGGGCTTGAACGTTTATCATTTTAATGGTCTTTGTCATCTTGTTTAAATGTTGTACTTATGTAAACTAATGGGTGATTTGGAGGAAGGTTTGTTCCCTTTTATTCTATTCGTGTCGCAGATTTTAAGCAGTCATTTCATTATAAAAGAAACAGAAAGCCTATTTTTCTGAAAAAACTTTATTGTTTACAAATTTTCGAAGATCCACTCCATAGACATGTATTACAAAGAATAAACACAGGCTTTCTCTTTCTTTTATAATTATATCATGTTGCAAAACTTTTATTAATAATTTCATTGTTTCATGACGAGTTTATGAAACATTAAAAGCAGTCTTCACTGGAGATTTTATAATTGATACGCACATTACAAATGAAGTAATTTACATAAAATACATTTTTTATTACATTAAAATATAATTAATACGTGAAAAAGCTCATTAAACATAGGATTGATTATATACCTATGATTGTATACCTTTTAATATTAATTTTTATTCTGTAATTTTTAAATAAAAAGTATACTCTACATACATATATTAAACACTATATATGCTTTTTTTTATAAAACCGCATTATTTGGCCATACAAAGATTAAATAAAATTATACCTCTTTTTGTAATTGTCCCATTTAGCATTTTTTAGATAAGCCATGTAAGAATGTTCAATTAGTAATAAGTTGTTAAATAAAAATTAATTTTTCAACTGATACATCTTATAGGATAAATTATACTTTTCTTGCGATCATTTCACAAAAATTATTTTCTTTATACTAAAATCACCCCTGTATTATAAGAAATTGTTTTATTGTAAAGTACATACTCCAGCTGGCAAATTTTGTATTGTATGTCGACAACATTATTTAAGTTGTTTCCAAAACTATGATGTTATAGAAATAAATAAATACAACAATCAGATAATAATTATATAGGTAACAACATTAACAACATTTATTGTTAGGAATCCAATTCTCTGGCTCTACCCAATTAATATAATTAATTATGTAATTATGCCAGAGTATCAAAACAAAATAAAGACACAAATTTAGGAACATATCAAAGGAATACTTATTTAGACATTAGGTAAATTACATTGAATCTAATTAATTATTAAAAAAATTATTGTTATTATTAAAAAATATAAAATACATTAAATTAGCTTACTCTATCATTATTTTATACCCTACACATTATTTAACTAGGAATTTTACTAGCATATTGTTCCAACTTACCGGAATAACCAAGAATTTTGTATTCCATTCATTACAAATGTCTTACTTATAAATCAACTCAAGATATTACATGCCACATGTCATATCTTATTTCTTCACAAAAACTCAAACATATTATATCTAACTACCAAAGTTAGAATATCATTGTCGCTCAAAAACACACTATCAACAGGCATTCATAAACACATGCACAAGTTAGAACTATGACATGAGGTAACAAAGTCAGAAAATAAATAAAAGAGTGGTATAAACATTTTTAAATTGAACAAATTATTATTTTTATAAAGTTTGTATGCATCAAATTATTATGTTGAACAATTTAATCATTCAATATAAATTTCAATTGTGCATTAGAAATTTAAGTTAATGCTTGCAGTTTGTAAATCAATTATTGGTAGATAATTATATAGTTAAATTGAAATATTTAAAATTACAAAAATGATTTGTGTATAGTTAAATTAAAGAATAAGGACTATTATTAGGACTACTTATCATGTGAAATAATTTTCATAAGTACATAAAGGCTATAACAATAGAGTTTTTATATTAATAAAAAATACCAACGTGTATTTGATATGATTTTTCATTGACAACATTATTTTAAGATTATTTGAAATTAGATGTTCGGTACGTAATCAGCTGATGTAATTTACGAAATACTAAAATAATATTAGTCATCTATAAATAGAACGGATATCTTTCCCATCTAAATTCCGTGCATCAGCACACTTAAAACCAGTCGGTGCCTGGCAATAATTGCCCCAAATTATCCTTACTTTCACAACTGTTGCAGAGTTAAACAGAAAAATGTATATTCCATGTTTGCATATCTAAGTGTATAACGTATCTTTGCTTCCAGATTTGCGATGCATATGCGTGCTGGAGGCTTAGTGAAGATTCACGACTCATGTTTGATGCCTGGAGTAAGTCGCTCAAACAGTTCTTTAATTAGGAAAAACGTTTTAAATTTATAAACACTTTGATCTGTTCCTCCATTTCTCTGAGTTCCTTTCTTTTAATAAAGCTCGTTGTCGCTAAAATATAGTAACAGTCCTATTTATAATTATTTGTTTTTTTGTATCTTTCTATCTCTACATTTAAATTATTCTACATAAAACCCAACTTACTAACCAGTAAGTGTAGAAAAGCGTGTATGTAGATTAACTTCTATAATTTTGTGCCTGATTTTTTCGTTATTTTCCCGTCAAATATGGCGCCATTAAGTTAAGCAAGCCAGTTTCTACTAACCAACTCCAATGTGACCAATCATTGTTATCACGCTGTGGTCTTTTGATCTCTTCTCTCTTATCGGATAATTCTGTATTGGATTTTTTGTAATTGACGTCTTTCATTTATATACATTGTAATTCAACTGAGGTTGCTGAGGATTTAAAAATAATAATATTGTGTTACATTTCTTCATGTTAGGAATAATAGTTTGTTCTGATCTTCTGTGTTTAAGGATAATGGAATTATCAAATTATTAATGGCAGATATAATCCCAAATTGTTAATTAATTAAGCTGATTTAAATAGATTTTTGAAGTGCGAAATGTACTTCTATATATATATTCTACATAAGCAAAATTCTGTATTCTAAGGATGGTTTACGTGCATAACGACATTTTTCAGTCAAGTAGGTATATGTGTATTTCAATTTAATAAAAAATGAAAATTTCAAAAATATCGAATTTTTTAAAATTTATTCTTTGCTTCTTTTTGATTTCAGTTGATGCAGGAAATGGTATATATCCAGCTTTTTCATAAGACATTATATCTTGCTAACTCTTCATATTATAAAACTGCATTGTCTTTTCATGCTTAGTATAATTTTGCGTATAATTTGGTATCTTTTTAATAACTTCATAAAAGAAACATATAGCTATAGCAGTTATACTTTTTTTCTAAAAACTTCCTTTTTTGGAAGTACCACTTAAATGACATACGCATATAATGTTGATTATATCTGTCATTCAACTTTCAATTTAAATATATTTCTATAGAAATCCTACAATGCTCTTTGTATGCAAGACTTTACTATACAGTATACATCTGTGTATTATATATGACTGTGCATAATTAAAATCTATATATCATGAATCCTTTAAAAATAAATACACTTATCTATATTTAGCGAATCAATATGCACACTTACTTATTTTCTAAACTTCACAAACCAACTTTTTATCGCTGCTAATGTATTTATTTTTATTTTTTAACTACGTATTTCTCCAACTGCCACAAAGTACCAATGAAATTTCCAAATTAAAAGGACAATTTACTTTTCAAATTTTATTTTGAAATATCATTTATTTTTTTAATTTTAACTTTTATTTTTGAACTCGATTCTTGGCTTTCATTTTTGAAAAACTGTGGTTTTGTTTTGATATCATCTATTTTTAAGATTATTTAATGCACTAGCTTGGTTTATTAACGGTCAAATATAGGCATGTATTCTCTTTAGCATTATTGTCTAGAGGTGCGAGCACCTCTCAAGCTAATTGCTGACTCTGTTTCTTGACTTGAGAAAATAAAATAGGTATTTGAATAGATGACGGAAATAAAGTTTAGAAATAGAACTCCATGAACAAGCATAAAATGTATATGATGTCAATCAAGTTAAATTTGGTATTCACTGTTTTGAAAATAACAGCTAGCTACTATATGTCATATCAGTTACCTTTGAGGAAAGCTTGTTCAATTCGTTGATATAGTGTAGTTTAGACTACATTCACCCTTTTTATCAATTACATAAATTATGGAGAAGTAAATTGCTTTCTCTCGAGTCAAAGTAGTCATCGGCCACTGATGATTCGTTTAATTTAAGTGCTATACATTATAATATAGCATATATATATATTAAATGTTAAATAATTATTTAACATTTAATATTTAAACGACATTTTAGGATTTATTATAAATATATTTGTGTTATAAAATGAACCTGATTCACTGATCTATACGAATTCGTTTTATAATAGTAATTCACGTTCTGGTAATTAATATACATGCTATGGCTTAACTACCCAATATTTTTAAAACTAAATTTATTTAAAATAGCTGAATCTTACAGTGTAAATTCATAATAAATATGTTGTTTTACATCAACTAAATATTTCAATATTCTTCCGAAATTGAAACAATTATCAAAATTTCTGTGTTTTATATAGATTTGGCATTTAAATTTTTATTATGATTCCACTTCTTTTACTTAAAATAAATAATATAATGCGTTAACTTAATAAATAGTTTGTATCGGCATGAATTAAAATTTAAAAAACCTAATATAAAAATATGTATTTGTGTTGTCTGTTGTCTGTTGCACACTTGTACCGAAATATTTGTAATTAATATTTCTACGTTATAAAACATAATAACGTCCGAGCTAATGCAATTAGATTGTTTTAAATATTTCTCTCAAAATACAGAGATGATTACGAGATGATTATTTTAAATTGAGATAAATGACTACCAACATAGTATATTATTATTGGCTCAATGCTTAGAGTGTTCTACACTTAGATGCAAAATCAATGATGACCCTTTATTTAATAAATTTACTAAATTTTATTATAATTAGGTTCATTTAGAAGTTTACTTTAAAGTCATTTCTGTATTTCCCATTGCTAACACTGCCTCCCTGCCTCCCTGCTGTCCAATTAACTATTTAACAGTCACACTACAAGAGCCTGTTCGTATCCAAGAAGACAACCTCACGAGAAGTCATCAAATTGCTCCTCTCCTCGTATCAGAGTCCAGAAATGTCAGACAGCTTTTGTATTGTGGAGAAGAACACGAAGGGGAAAGGTAGGTTTGTCCAGGCTTCAAACAGTTTCTCTAGAATGAATGAAATTCTGACCTTTAACAGGAAAAATAATTTTGACAAATAAAGTTTAAATGGATTCTATATATAGTTAAATCTTATGAAATTTTGTTAATTACTTATAAATATGCAAAAATCGATTTCGAGTAGACCTTATATTGTTAAGAAAGCTTGCCGTTTCTGACGCGTATGTAACTTTTATCTTAATTTGACCACAAATAAACACAACAGGTATTACTGAGCTTCTGAAAATTGTCACTGGTGGCTTTAAAACAAAACACGTGCCATTAGATATCTTATAGTTTGGGCAACCATTAGATGGAATGATACAATTGGATTAAATATCTCAGAATAAAAATGAATGCAGAGATATTGTGATTTTATCAATTAAACATAATCTTAAATTTTCAAAGAAACTCAGAAATGCTGCCAGCTAGATGGAGCTACTCTTCATTATTCACGGCCAGCCACCAGACAAATATTTTATAAGAGATTTTATGGTCGGTTGGTTGGTCATTCAGGACTAATGGAGTAGGTTTGTGCAGCTATGTACGTAGATGACCATGCGGTTATTGGCATTGGCCATAATTCAAATAATTCGTTTTCTAAACAATCATCACTATGCAGCCTTAAACAATTTGGGACAAGTGATAATACATTCATGGTATTTTGTTAAAAATGTATCTAGACTCTGATCAATTTTGAGAATAGAATTAAAGTTTGTTGTTATCCAGAAAGTAGTTTGTTTTAATAAACATTATTTTTAATTACTTCATTATTTTAATTAACTGAGGAATACACGTATTGTTTTTTCCCTGTATAAATTAAACTTAACTTTTTATTGATTACAATTTTAATTTTTATTTCTGTACTAATATTTTGGAACACCCATTATATGGTTCAGGGTCTCACTTCCAAGTTAGCTTTAAAATTTATTACCCTTGATGTAGTTTCTAGCAAAGGCTTCTATTTTTTCAAAGTCGCTGCATCTCCTTCATTTAAAATAATTTAATGGGGAAGTTTTTATTATATACATTGATAATATCATTTGTAACGATGTATATTAGACAATCTCTGTTAAAATAAAGGAAAACCAATAGCAATATATAGTCATAGACAGTATTAAACAGATGCTCACTCGTGATTAGAAGTTGAACTCTGTAACGGGAACTTGGAAAAACTAAATGTCCGAATTGTACTCAGGTTCGGTAAGTAGTCTTAAACTGATTAAGAAATCTTGTCGTTTGTATCAATTGTACATTTGTTTCATTATATCAAGGACCTAGTTCTGTAAAATGGTTCGAAATAATTTTTTTTCTATAGATGAACATTAATTATTTGTATATGTATATAAAAAGTTCGCTTGACTTAAGAATTCAAATACTTTCAAAATTAAAAAGATTTAAAAATAATAAATTTATATCTTATAAAAATAGCAATCGTGCTATTTTGAGTGAATCTATGAATGAAGCCTTCATAATAACCTAAATTTGGGAGTCCGATTAAAGTCATAAATCCATGGAAGCAATATTAACTTATGTAAACTAAAGATATATATCATTTATTCCGCTATATTTGGATCCATACGTGAGTTATATAATTGTAAATGTAATCGTTTAAATGCAACATAACATTTAGAAATGGAATTTTAAAGTTTATTCTAAGATAAACACTCCTCCATAACAAAGTAATATATGTACACATCAACTATATCTGATAAAATGAAGAAAGAACAATAACTTTTACGAAAACTGCATTAACGGGTTATCACATTTCCCATTTATAGAGTACCATTCTCAATGGATTTCCTTTTTTATTTTAAGAGAATTCACTTTCATTGTAAAATAGTACAGACTACATTTATGTACTTTATGCAGTTGGAGTGAATCTAAAAATCAAATCTTAGAATGTTACTGTCAAATAATTAAATCAATTTCCTCTACGCATTGAGTTACTTTAAAAAATAAGTATTGATTTGGGTTAATGGGGGCCACAAAAGTTGTCATAGAATATAAACTTGGACTGACAGAGACATTACTGCCGTTTTGCCAGCATCACATCACCAACTATAATGCAGTGTAATAATCACTATTAAAGTTTCCACTCTTTTTTAATCAAGTACAAATGTGAGAAAATTTGCTTACAAAAACTATTTCTATTGAAAAGAGAATAGACTATAGTTATAAATAATTCTGAAAATGTAAATAGCAAAATTTTAACTCTTCCTATACTCGTATTTATTTTTTTAATAATAATAACAATTATTGGTATGTCTTTATTTCAAGTTTATAGGTATATTAATTATATTTAAGATTTTTAATATAAATATTTTCGATTTAATTTAAATTAATTTATTTGTCTTATTTGTCTGATTTGTAATATCATAAATACATTCTGATATAGATTTTTAATAAATGAGTCAATTGTTCGTATACAATTATATACATAGGCACACCAGAAAAAACTGATATTAAGAAATGCAATATATTTCGCATCTAATTTGGTCACTTTTGATATTTTTCATTGTGCAACTTAAATTCACAGGTTACTATTTGATTATTTTTTTATTCTATTCACTATAATTACTTAAATTTTGTAATTTAAAATTAACTGAAAAACTAAGTTCTACAAGCTGTTAAAATGATTTAGGGTAAATAGAAATACTAAATTAACTTATTAATTAGTTTTATTAAAAAAAACGAAAGTAAATTTTATTGATTAAGTAAAGCAAAGCCTGCAAGATTTATGAAGTATGGATTTGTAATCGATGTTTATATTTTCAGAGATATAGCTATGTATTAAAATAAATTGTATTTTTGTAGAAAGTTAAGCTTGAGACCGATATATGCAAAAGCTTGGTGCTTAATTGAATTCTTCTGTGTTACACTGAAATCATGACATATAATTGAGGCAAATTTCACAGATGCAAAATATCAAAATATTTCAAATTGACTTAGTCAAGCTGCTAAATTGGAAATACATGACAATTTATTACTTCTATATTATATGAGTATATCAAAGAAATAGATCACATATTGATTTTATTATTATTTAATATACCTGAACTAGATATTTACGTAATAGCAACCCTTGTATGAAATGTTAGTGCTTTAAGATCTTAGACGGTATTAATTTTAAACGATATAATAAACTGATTTTGTGACGTTTAAATTTGGAAATTTCAATAAAATGACTGAATGATATACTCGTATCTCAGTATTCAGAGCAAATTACGATTGTGCTTTGCCGGAATCTTTAATAACCTTAAACTAATCAATCGATAATTATCTTAATGTTACAGCGCAAATCAGTTTGCTAAAACCAAAAGTATGTACCGGGGTTTGAACTTGCAACCTTCGGGTTTGAAAGCAGAAGTCAATCCACTTGGCTACCACTCAGCTTAAAATTTTAAAGATTGCTTTCTGATTCTGCAAAGTTGTAGCTGACTTGTTACACACATACATTGAGTTTACGCCACTTTTAACATAATATAATAGTTTTATAAGTTATATAGATTTAGCTTACCATAATAATATAGCAAACCCGAAGGTAGTATAGATTAAATGATATAAGAATAGATTAAATATTTTAAGCTTATGGCTTAGACTAATTAATTACGATTTGTATATGCATCTCGACAAAACGTGATCACAAATTGTCCTATATTATTATAAACAGTGGGATAAGCCACATATATTCGTAGATATATTTCTAAAACTCATTAATCAGGATTGGGTTAGATTAGATTGGAACTCTTAACGCTACTTAAGCTTAAGATGTTTTATTCTCTCTTCCAGTGAGTTTGCCACTACCTACATAAACAGTAATTTCTTCAATACGGAGCTGTATAGTGTGCATAAAATAGAATATTATAAGGTATATCTATTTATAAACAGATTTTGTGGATTTTGAACAAATCAATACATTTTTTTCTTTTTAAATTGTTTTTCTTTTTGAATCTACACTTTAGCATATAAAAACAAAAACGACTGCGTCGCAAAAAAAGAAAATCAAGAAACGAGCTCTTCAAAAGCAAATAGAAGAATATAAAATAAATAGCAAATAAAAGAGTAAAAATTACATTAATGATATGAAGTACAGCCATTAAAGAAATTTGATATAAAAAGGGCGCCGAGATTTAATTGTTACAATGCTTGCTATATTTAAAATGTATAAACATTATATAAATCAATAAACATGGGTAAATATCGAAACTGTAAAATTCATTAAAATATGATAATAAAAATTATAAAAAAATGTTTGTCAATGGAACATTTTTACAGAAGTAATGAAACTCACATAAATACAAACGCAGCTGTTTTAAGTCAGCTAATTAATTTAACATTGCAAAAATGATATTAAAACACACCATTCCAAAATTTTTTTCAGGATTTTTGTTATCATATTTTAATGAATTTTACAGTTTCGATGTATACCAATATTTCTTATTGATTTATAATATGTTCATGCTTTTTAAATAGCAACCATTGTTACAATTAATCTTGACGCTATTTTTATAGCAATTTCTTTAATGGCTGTACTTTATATCATTACTGTAACTTTTGCTTTTTGAAGAGCTCGTTTCGTCTTGTCTTTCATTTTTACGACGCTGTAGTTTTTTAGATATTAATTCATTTTATTTAAAAAAAATCTATATTAATATAATTTCATGCATACAACGTTAAAATAATGATTTTTTATGTATAAAATCTTGCAATTATAATACAAAAAATATTCTTGCATATTTCCTCGTTAAAGTGATTAAATTCCAACGAAATTATATCTATTCTAAATAGGTAGAATAAGATAGACGCAACTTTGTAGATTTTTGTAAACGCTTGATTATGAAAATTAAATATTTTTCTAAATAAAAACCTAAAAATATGTTTTCATATCGAAATTGTCTGCATTATTTTGAAATAGCTACATCTTGGTTTAATCTCATATGATTTTATGTCAAAACGTGTTGATTTATTTTCAATTGAAAGGTACGATTTTAATGTGTTAGGTAAAATTGTTGTAATGCTTTTATTGATAACAGTTGCAACGATTATTCTAAAAAGATAAATTTTAAGTAGAAAGTGTAGTATTTTCCGTTGAAACGTCGACGATATCAATCATATGTCTGATAAAAATAATAATAAAAAAAAATATTAATTTTTCATCGATATTGACCCCTTTTAAAAAAGTGTTTAGAAACTTTTTAAAATGTTCATCTTAGGAGAATTTTATTAATTAGTGCTTGGCGATTACCCTGATACCAAAAATGAAATAGGCCTATGTATAGTACCTATATGTCGTACATATTGATCTCTATTATAAATGGATTTTTAACTACCAGCAATTTAACGTATAATTCTTTAAACCTTTTTATATCAATTTCATCAATAACTGAATTTCATGACATATATTATTTTAACTTTTTGTTTTAAAGTTTGTTTCTTAGCTGTCTTCCTTACAATTTATTTATAGAAAAGTTCTACTTTTCCCTACTCATTTTTACTTTTCTGTACATTTTTTATTAAATAAGAAAATAATAATAAATTATATAAACAGGTATAAACAGGAATAAATAATGTTTACAAATTACTATAAAAGTAAGAAATCAATTCTAAAGTTATAAAAAATCAATATCAATATAGCAAATAACTGATATACAAATTCATTAAAACTAAAGAAATGATAACAGACAAATTATTGATGAATATTATAAGAACTTCATAGAATTGTTTTAAGTATTCAAATAACCACCTACTACCTTAATAATGTGTATATTAGTGTACTCGGATATCTATTAAAACTCGGTCGCTTCGCACTCTTGTATTAATAGATATTCTCGTATAGAAAAGTAATACTTTTCCAATTTCAAGAAAATAGTCATTTCTTTAGGAACATACATAGGCGCCGCCAGGCATACGCAAAGTACGCATTTGAGTATACTTTTTTTCAATTGGCGCCTCTCTGAAAAAAGTTACACTAGATAAAATGACCCAATTTAAATAATGGGACTATAATAGG